>QLPN01002522.1:0-29602 GCA_003314395.1 Albatrellus ellisii | reverse complement strand
TGAATGCGCGATTATAGCGACTGTGGATGATTTTCGCGTGCGGCACGTTAATGTCGCTGTGTTCGCCTGATGTCACTGATGGTCATTTTCCGGCATTACGTGTGCGTGATGCTCATCAGCATTCACTCATTTACAAGATGCTGTGTGTTCTGAACCAGTTTTGGTATTTCCAGATGAGCAGTATCTGTTCAGAGTTGAAGTGGATAGTTCTGGCTATGCTACTGGTGCGGTTCTTTCACAGCTTCGACAGGATAACAAGTGGCACCCTGTTGCTTACCTCAGTAAGGGTTTGTCACCTGCTGAGCACAACTATGACATATATGACAAGGAGATGCTGGCTGTCATTCGTGCTCTGGAAGCATGGTGTCATTACCTTGAAGGTTCCATTCATCCTGTTCAGGTCATCACTGACCACAAGAACTTGGAATACTTCATGATGGCCCAGAAACTCAACCATCAACAAGCTCGCTGGTCTCTTTATTTGTCCCACTTCCAGATTGATATGGTCCACAAACCAGGCTCTGCAAATATTCGCCCCAATCTCCTCTCGAGACGTTCAGACCATAAGAAGGGGGTAGAAGATGACAACAAGAATGTCATCTTGCTCAAGCTGGAATTTTTCAAACACAAGATTTCCCTTGCAGCACTTAGTCCTCCTATCTTGAAAAAGATTATGGATGCACAAAAAGAAGATCATGATTACAAAATTTGGGACAAGTTGGATGCAGACTTGAGGAAAACTGCAGTATTTGCTCATTGGAGTGAAGATGAAAAGAAGACACTTTTCTATGATGGGAAACTCTATGTCCCAGAAACAATGTATGCTGAACTGATGAAGACCTGCCATGATTCACCTCTTGCAGGACATCCAGGTTACAAGAAAACCTTGGAAATGGTTTGATGACATTTCTGGTTCCCAAATATGGTGTCATATGTGGAGAAATATGTCAAAGGATGCGATTTATGCCAAAGGATGAAGACTTTCCCTATCAAACCACAAGGAGAGTGTCAGACTCCTACCGCTGACTTTATTCCCTACTGTTTATTATTTCTTTCTTTATTGTTTCTCTTTAGATCATCTGATAAGATAAGATCTTCATATTATCTTTTACATCTTATCTTGTTGGATATCTTACTTACTGTCATTTCAGTCTTCTTGGGGTTGTTCCCACAGATGCTGTGCATCTGTCAGCAGTACTCACACACTTGCTGTGCTTCTAGTTACTGTAGACCTGCCCTTAGGTACTGCGCCTGGTCCATGTGTGTTCCATAGTACTATAAGTAGTTAGGTAGCTAGACGAATAGACCCCAGCTTGTTACAGCTGGTTCATCCCCTTCTTCTATGGCTGAGTCCTCTCATCCCTTGGCCTAGATCCAAGGCAGCTCCCAGTAAGCCTCTCCAAAGGAGAGCAGGGATACGTCGGGAGTTGGTGGTCTTGCACTACAGATGTCCACCATAGGCTTGACGATCCTGACAGAGAGTTAACACCTGATGAAATTCCTTCACATCCTTGGTAGATTATTTCTACAGATCTCATTGTCAAATTGACTGAAAGCCAAGGCAATGACTCTATTCTCATGGTCATGGATCATTTCACCAAAATGATTCATGCTATCCCAATGACAGAGATGATTACAGCAGAAGGAGTGGCATGCCTTATGAGAGATCATGTTTGGAAACATCATGGTCTTCCAGAGAAGGTGTTATCAGACAGAGGACCTCAATTTGCATCACAAGTCATGCATGAATTGAATTATTTATTGGGAATTCAAACAGCTACATCCACAGCTTACCATCCCCAAACAGATGGACAGACAGAGCAGATAAATCAAGAAATCGAGCAATATTTCCACATCTTCATTAACCATTGACAGAATGACTGGGCAAGCTGGTTGCCTATGGCAGAATTCGCTTACAATAATTGAGTCCATTCAGCAACAAAATATTCACCATTCATGCTGAATTATGGACAAGATCCTCAAATGGGCCATGAACCTCATACATCTACCAGAATCAATTCAGTGGACAAGTTTGTAGCAGGGCTCAAACGTATCAGAGAAGAAGCAGAGGTGTCATTGAAAATGGCAGCAGATGACATGAAGAAATTTTATGATGAACATAGGGGCAAAACTCCTGTTTATGCCATTGGAGATAAAGTTTGGCTTGAAGCCACTAATATCAATACAGGCAGACCCATGAAGAAACTGGACCATAAATGTCTTGGACCATATGAAGTACTTGAAGTACTTTCAAACAATGCATATTGACTCAAACTCCCCAAGACAATGAAGATTCATCCAGTTTTCCATGTCATCAAACTTTGCCCTTTTGTCAAAGATGTCATCGTTGAACAAGAAATTCATCCTCCTCCTCCTATCATCAAAAATGGTGTTGAAGAATATGAAGTCAAAGAAATTCTCAATAGTTGCCTTTCTCATGGTAAGGTTCAATATCTGGTCAAATGGAAGGACTACCCCACAGAGGAGAATTCTTGGGAACCTGCTTCAGTATTGATGGAAGATGTTCCTGATATACTTAAGAGGTACCATAAAGAACATCCTCAAGTGATACATTTGGTAGCCATTTATTCCCTTTACCAGATGGAATATTCACCCAAGATAATGGCTCAACCACATTATGCCCGACAACTTCATGAAGAAACACCTATCCCCACCCCACCAGTTCTTGATGAAGGATATGAGGAAGTCCCTTTTGGCATTATTGAAGATGAAGATGATTTCACAGATGAAGACAATGATGGAGTTATTACTCCCAAATCTTATGAAGACTTAAAAGAATTACCCAAGTCTTCCTCCATCATTCCTCTTTCTCCATCACTCTTTGCTGGCATTCCTTTCAAGTCTATGGAAGGAGAAGAAGATATTTGCCACACTTGTTCATCTCCATTTTTCACTCATCAAGATGTCTTGCCTTAAGAAGGGGGTATTTGTCAGGCCACTATTATTTTCCCTATTTTTCTCTTCATTCTCCTCTATTTTCTTATACTTCTATCATCATAGATCTTACAATCACTCTTGATCTATCAAAGCGATTCCCACAGTCATGCACTCTTTCTCTTCATCTTTATTGGCTGATGACACATATGTCATCTGATCTCTGATCAGCCTGTTCTATCATTAGTTATACTTCCTTTTCTCACACTTACTGCGCATGCTCACCAATCCTTCTCACACCTGCTGTGGAGTATCACCAATCACTCTCACACTTGCTGCGGAGCCTCAGTCAGCACTGGCATATCCTCTCTATTATTAGATATGACATCATTACTTTACTTTCTCATTCTCCAGCCCTATACTGTACTGCATGGTCTGTGCATGCTTCAGAGTACTATATATACATAGTACTCCTAGCAGTTTATTCCCCAGTTCTGATCATCTGGGATATCCACTAGGTACAGTACTCCTTTCCCCTCTTATTTACTATATGCTAATATATCTGGGATATCTGCTAGTCAAAGCATGATTGTCTCTTTTTGTTGTTTTAGCCTTTCCTTCAGTTGTTTGGCTTCAACATAGCATTGGCCTCACAGGCAGGAGGTTTCAGAGGACCCTGGAAACTGTAGGCTGGCTAACATCCAGAGCAATTTTACAAGTGGATTGACTATTGCTGGCTAGAGCAATGATGTTTTCCTTCTGAGCAGAGGAGATAGAGTGCATGGGAGAATTGAAAAGCATTGAGTGGGTTGGCAGTGCTTAAATAACTTCAGTTGAAGTGGTTGTGAAGATACAATCTCTATAGCAACCATCTGTCAATCACATCTCTGTCAAAGTTTGACAGATCTGTCAGGCTTTGACAGTTCTGACAACCAGTTACAAAATTGATTCAATGACATTCTAGATTGAACTGCCTGTATCTCCATGGATACTGATCCAAATTATGTAATTCATTTTCCAATGTATAGCACTGATGTTCTAGTTTCAGACATCAACTTATACTTTGGTCTTATTTATTCTGGTTCCTGAGTTAATGTTAATCAGCAAACAATGAGAGATTGCAAAACATTGAATTGATTTTGGAAGTCACTGTATGTCCAGCATCATGAGATAGGTAAAATCAACAGGATGTGGATAGATCAAGGCAGCAAAGAAAAGCTGTAATTTACTTCAATTGTAGGAAGGAGGGGCATATATTGTGATCATGCCCAGAACAAAATCAGAACAAAGTCACAATGATCCATGAAGAGATCAGAAATATATCATCATATGACTTTGTCAAATTGATTGTTACAGACTAGTACAGCAAGATGGCTGGCTATGTCTGTACAGGAGTAGCCAAGAGACTCAGAGTGTAGCATGCATACTGAGAATGCAACAGAGTCTGGATAAGCAGGGACTGGGCACTAGGGAGTACAGGAGACTTGTCAGACTCCTATTGCTGACTTTATTCCCTGCCATTATTATTTCTTTTCTTTTTACTTTCTTTCATGTCTTAAAGGATCACACCTAAAGAAGAGGAAATCCAGCCATAACAAGCTGGGGTCTATTTGCTATACTAGCAGACCCTATATACTATCTAGAATGGCACACAGACCAGGGACAGTAATCTAGGGCAGGACAATGTAAAGTAAAGTGCAGTAAGTATGGTACCATGCAGCTACCTCATGGTATGACCTCATAGTCTAGAATATAAAGACAGTAAGTGATATGATTAGATATGTTCAAGATAAGATGAAAGATAAAGGATCATATCTAATCAGTTATCAAGAGAAACAGTAAAAAAAAATGAAAAGAATAAATGCACAATAAAGTGGTGCCTGACACCTTCCATCTGCAGGACATCCCAGGCATTTCCAGACCTATGATCTAGTCCAAAGATCATTCTGGTGGCTGCTAAGAGTGGCCTATTGGACAGTCTTAGGGAAGGTCTACTATAACAATACCCCTGGTAACAAGGTAATGGATATGCATTTGATAAGCATAGTAACCATTCCTGATGACGATGAATACAGGGATCAATGAGATAGTAATGAGGATAATACCACCAATGACTAAATGAAGATCCAGAGTGATGAGTTTAGGATGTCTTGGTGATGCTTTTTTTAGTTGAGTGTGCCCAGTCTCCCTTTAGGGATATATGTAGACTCTGGTCTCTAGAAGGTCATGAAGTCATCTCAAAATAAATAGATTGTTTGAGAGATAAGTCTGGGGGAATATAGAGATGAGATGAATAAAAGATTAGTCCATCAGAAACCTCCCAATGTTGGCAAATAGTTTTCTGAAGTGGACTAGTCTTCAGTGCCTGTAATCTGCAAAGAACAGGGGAAACCTCAGCATCAAGTTGTTGCACCTGTTTAATTTTGGAAATTAGTGTTTCATCATCAAATGGGATAGTTACTGCTTCAGTAAAGAGAGTAGAAGGGAGTAATATATGTTGAAGATTTTGTACATCTCAAACCATCATGTTGTTTGGCTTTACTCCTCTTTACTATACTCATACCACTAAAACACCATATTACATCTACAACATGTACTATACTCCTTCATCTCCTCGGACTACTTGAACTTCTGAGTGCTCACACTCCACACATATTCTAGGACAATGCATGTCCCTCCCCATTATAGTAGCTGTTGTTCTTCACAACCACACTCCACCCCAACTCTACTTCACTCATACTATATAAGATGAACTACATACATACAACCTCCTCAGACATCCTACACACAGTCTGAGTGAGTACTTCCTTCATCTTATACTCCACTCTCTTACCTTTCCCTGCAGTGCTCTTACTACACTGTGTTGCCCTACTGCACTCATGGTATCTCTTACTACTGCAGATGCCTCTGCCCTGCACATACTGGCTCTTAGGAGTTGCATACCTAGCCTCAATCATATACATGGTTTCTATCATTGTCCTCCATATCCTGTGTGCACAATATACAATCAGTATGATCTTGTTCTCCCTTATCATGGTCTGGTCTGCATGAGAGGAGATCAGATTTCCCCATTTGAGTTCCTGAAACATGAGTAATTGTAAAGTGGAAACATCTTAGAAATAAAGCCCAATGGGCTTGGCATCTAGACAACTTGTGAGCATCTTTGAAAACTTCTAGATTCTTGTGATCAGAAAGGATTGTAATTAGATGTGGGGATCCTTCTAGAAAGTGATGCCATTCTTCTAAGGCTCTGATAATGGAGAGGAGTTCTTGATCATAGATATCATAATTACATTCTGTTTCATTGAACAACTTGGATAAAAATACAATCAGATGCCATTGTTGATCATCTCCTAGTTGGGACAGTACTGCACCATGTGCAAATTGGGATGCATCACATTCTAAATGAAAGCATCATAAAGTGTCAGGTTGCATTAGTACTGGTGCCAAAGTGAAATGTTGTTTGAGTTCATCAAATGTGTTTTGCTCTTTTGTATTGTTGAATATCTGTACACACACCACCATTTCATTCAGCATCCACTCCACTCCACATGTACTGTTTACCTACATTATACATACCTACACATACTCCTTCTACTCCTCAGACTACCTACACATCTGAGCACTTCACACTCCACTCTTTCCTCTGGGACAATGCACATCCCTCCCCACTATAGTAGTTGTTGTACTTTACCTTACCAACTCCACCCCAACTCTACTACACTTCACTATATAAGATGGACACTCATATCACAACTCCTCAGACATCTTACCATGAGTCTGAGTGAGTAACTGCTTATCTCCACCTTATTCCTTCTCTTATCACTCTCACCTGCAGCTCTCTCACTATGCATGGCACTTGCTGTGTCCACTGCTACTCTACTTGCTGCAGACTCACTATCTGTTCTCTCCCCACTTGGGGACATGCTGTCTATTGCCACAACAATCACATTGCTGCTCATTGTCTGCTCATACCTGCACAAACATGTATCTCAATGCCAAGAGACATCCTTTTTGGTAAGGTTGTTGAGCAGATGAGTGAGATGGGAAAAGTAATGGATAAATTGACAATAACAACTTCCTTGAGATTGGCCATTCAGCAATACCATGAAGCTTGATCAGATCCATCATGACTATGTTGGCTTTGATACATATGCCAGGATACTCAACCTCATCTTTGTGAAATTCACATTCAGATGGTTTCAGATATAGATGGTGTTTTCATAATCTTGATAGAACCTCTTTGACAATTTTGCAATGTTCATCTAGGTCAAATGTGGCAATCAGGATATCATCCATATAAATGAATACTTTGCCAGTCTCAATAAGACCAGCAAAGTGTCAGGCCATTATTATTTTTCCTTCATTCTTCCTATATTTCTTATGACTCTATCACCTTAGTTCTTACAATCACTCCTGATCCACCAAAGTGATTCCCACAGTCATGCATTCTACTTGTTCATCTTTATTGGCTGATGACATGTATGTCATCTGATCTCTGATCAGCCCATTCTATCTTTAGTTATGATTCTTTCTCTCACACTTACTGCACATGCTCACCAATCCTTCTCACACCTGCTGCGGAGTATCACCAATCACTCTCACAGTTACTGCGGAGCTCAGTCAGCGATGATGCGTCCTCTCTATTATTAGATATGATGTCATTACTTTACTTTCTCATTCTCCTGCCCTATACTGTACTGCATGGTCCGTGCACGCCTTCAAGTACTATATATACATACAACTCCTAGCGGTTTATTCCCCAGTTCTGATCATCTGGGATATCCACTAGGTACAGTACCATTCTCTCCTCTCTTTTACTATACGCTAATACATCTGGGATATCCGCTAGTTGAAGCGCGATAGTCCTTTTCTTATAACCTTTTTCAGTTGTTCGGCTTCGACAAGCGTCGGCCTCACATTTTAGCTTTTCTTCCTCAGTTGTTTGGCTTTGATGTCAAGCATTGGCCTCACACAAAGATATCATTCATCATGTTCTGGAATGTAGCTGGTGAACTTGTTAATCCAAAAAACATGACAAGGGGTTCAAATAACCCTCCATTAGTTTTAAAGGCAGCTTTCCATTCATCACCTTCTTGAATGCATACATTGTTGTATCCCCATCTGACATCAAATTTGGTAAAATGTTTGGCATGACAAAGTTTATCTATGATATCAGAAATCAGTGGTAAATGATATTGATTGCATATGGTTAGAGCATTGAGACAGTGATAATCTTGAACAGGTCATAATTTACTGTCTTTTTTTGATGAAAAAGAAGGGGGAGGTAAAAGGGGATGGTGATGGGCGAATATAACCCCTTTGTTTCATATCATCTAGAAATTCATCTAGATGGGTTTGTTCAGTGGGATTCAAAGGATATACTTTGCAATTCTGTTCTGTAGGAGCATTAGGTAATAGGCCAATAGTGTTGTCCCATTGACTTCTGGGAGGAAGGTATCTAGAAGCTTCTTCTTCGAATATGCCATAGAATTCCATGTGTTCAGGTGGTAATTGGTCATCCAAGTTTTGCAATTTTTGTGGTACAGCAGAAGCTGCTAGATCAATAGCTTGAGAGGTGTGTTTGGAAGGAAGGAAGTTTGTCTCAACCAGGAATCAATTGATCTGCACCAATATCAGCAATATATGCTCTAAGTAATTCAGTATGTTTTCCAATACATAAAGCACATTTTATTTATTGATGAATCACACCAAACTTGTTACTTGAATTATCAGCATTTCACATAATAATTGGTTTCAGAAGTGTAAGAATTGGTAATCTTGTTTTTTTGACTATTTTCTGACTAATGATATTGGAAGTAGCTCCACTATCAAGTAGTGCTGATACTTGGGTACTGTGATTTTCTGTTTGAAGTTTAACTGGCAGATAAAAACTATTTTCAGTCACTTTGACAGTTATACAATTACAGAATTGAGAGACTCAGGTCTTATACCACACAGTAGATATAGACCTCTTCAAAAATCCTCCCTAAGGGATCCAGTGCAAACAGATCACTCATCAATAGGAAGTTGCACTAAGAATTGGAATTGTTGAATGTGTGCATGAATGGATGTGTGTGCATGATTGGTTCGTCATCCTCTGATGGCACTTCTTCAATTTGAATGGATGGAGCACACAGTCTCATGGATGTAAGCTGGAGGTTTGATGACACTAGGCATTGCTTCATTGTCAACTTGCTGCATACACAGTCCTTTCCAAGCAGGGCATGATGGTGCAGGTGACATGTTTTGTGACACTTTATTAGGGCAATCACATGACACATGACCAGGTTTGTGGCAGGTGAAACAACCACTGGAGTTGTTTCTGCTTGTTGGGTGTAAACTTAGCAATGTGCAGCATGGTTACATGATTGACATCCATAGCATTCAGGTTGCATAGTGTGTGCTGAGTCATAGGCAAGAAAGCAGGTGTACCAGCAGATAACAAGTGAAACATGTGGTGTTGTCCATCAAGTTGTGCTGTGACCTTTGCCCATTCATTGAAGTTTGTAGGCATGGGAGACATCATATAGATGTTTTGAGTGGTTCTCTGTTAAGCCCATTTTAAAAATGAGATACAAGAGAATTGTTGTTGGTGATTTGTGCATCAGAGGCAAGAAGGTGGAAATGAGCAGTATACACATCAGTGGAATATGTTTTTTGTTTGAAACTCTGAATTTCCATGGATACACATAATTTGCATTGTACATATTTGAACACTGTATCAAGGGGGATTTTGAGTTCAGTGTAAGTTGGCAGGTTAGCAGACATGATCTTTGTTTTGACATAATTGTCTCACCAAGTGAGAGCCATTCCTTCATTCATGATGGATAAGATAGTCATTATCTTATCTTCATCAGAGGTGATCTGGAATGCATTCATGTAAAGATTGTGGAAATGAGGAATGTGTAATATTGCAATTTGTCCCCATTGAAGGGTTTTGGTTTATTGACTTTAATGACAGGTTTAGATGTTGTAGACATGATAGTTGGCATAGGGGTGACTGGGGGTGCAGTGAGGTGAACTGGAAGTGGTGCAATGAGGATTGGGGGTAAAGGGATTATAGGAGTGACTGGGGGTCCAGTGAGTGCAGTCAGAAACTCAGCTCTGATAATTGGTGTGCCTGGGTATTCCTGAGTAAAGATATAAAACTCATTAGAGGGTGGTTCCTCATCAAGACTGGTGGTGTTGATATGATAGGTGGTACCCAGCACTCTCCAATGTTGTCACCCTAAGTATTCTAGGGTGTGACCTTGGAATACAACAGCATTTCATTGAAATGAATATTTGAATTTGGGCTGGAGAATGGTCAGGATGGGTGGAGCCATGATGTCAGCTACATAGTGAGGTAAGGTA
Source organism: Albatrellus ellisii (assembly GCA_003314395.1). Classification (NCBI taxonomy): domain Eukaryota; kingdom Fungi; phylum Basidiomycota; class Agaricomycetes; order Russulales; family Albatrellaceae; genus Albatrellus; species Albatrellus ellisii. The sequence goes on along the minus strand of QLPN01002522.1, from coordinate 19,351 downwards.
GCTTAGTCTAATGTTACAGACTAGTATGGCAAGACAGCCAGCTATGTCTGTACAGGAGCAGATGAGAGACTCAGAGTGTAGCACACATACTGAGAACACAACAGAGAGTCTGGATAAGCAGGAACTGGATGCTAGGGAGTACGGGAGACTAAGCTAAGGATCCTGTACTGTATCTGTCCTCCTTTTATAGTAGACAACCCTATGTTGTAGAATATTCTAGTAGGGTAAACATAGTACATGCTAAAAGTGGCCTATCAGACAGTCTTATGGAAGGTTTGTGATAACTATACCCCTGGTAACAAGGTAGTTGTTGTGTGTTTGATAAGAATAGTAAATGTTCCTGATGACAATGAAGAGAGGGATCAATGAGATAGTGATGAGGATGATACCACTGATGACTAAACAAGGATCCAGAGTGATGAGTTTAGGATGTCATAGCAACACTTAAGGTGACTTAGAGATCTTAGACTTAGTTCTTAGAGTTATAAGTGAGAGGAAAGTGAGCTTTGATCAAGTGCAGTGTAAGGAAGTCCCTAGATTGCAAAGTTGACAAGACTGGGGTTTAAGACTGCCAGTCTTTCAACTATGTATACAAAACCAGAGTCTGTTACGAGGCACTTGTTTCGACACCTCATAACACATTTTTGTTTTCTTCTTTCTTTTTTCTTTTATCTTACTTACTAGTAAAGTGTAGTATTATTACTACAAGTGTGAGCTTAGCTCCACTTTACTTAGTAAGGACTTAACCTTTTCTTTTCTCTTTTATAGTACTTAAGTATTTACATACTTAAGTGTGAGCATAGCTCCAAGTACTATATTAGACTTATCTTTTCTCTTTTATCTTTCTTTTATTTATTATAACATTTACTTGCTAAGGACTATTACTATACAATTAGCAAGGACTTCACTTTCTTGCCTTTATTTACAGTTGTTTATCTCATGTTCATTTCGCATTGGTGGCTGAGCCACTTGCATCACATGGATGCGTACTTACTGTGCATTACTGCGCATTATCGTTTACTTACTGCGCAATACTGCGCAACTTTACTATACTTAGATCTCCAGTCTTGTATAAATAGTTGACAGACTGGCGGTCTTAAACCCAGTCTTGTCAACTTTGCAATCTAGGGATTCTCTTTACACTGCGCTTGACTAAAGCTCATTACAATCTTGCCTCATCCTCTAAGAACTAAGTCTAAGACCTCTAAAACCACTGAAATGTCACTGTTACAAGGCACTTGCTTTGGCACCTCGTAACGCATTTCTTTTTTTCTTTTCCTTTTTTCTTTATCTTACTTACTAGTAAAGTGTAGTATTATTACTACAAGTGTGAGCTTAGCTCCACTTTACTTAGTAAGGACTTATCATTTTCATTCTCTTTTATAGTACTTAAGTATTTACATACTTAAGTGTGAGCTTAGCTCCAGGTACTATATTAGACTTATCTTTTCTCTTTTATTTATTATAACATTTACTTGCTAAGGACTATTACTATACAATTAGCAAGGACTCTCCTTTCTCGTCCTTATTTACCTTTGTTTATCTCATGTTCATTTCGTGCTTGTGGCTGAGCCACTTATATCACATGGATGTATACCTACTGCACTTTACTGCGCATTTTTGTTTACTTACTGCGCTTTACTGCGCAACTTTACTATACTTAGATCGCTAGTTTTGTATAAATAGTTGAAAGACTGGCAGTCTTAAACCCCAGTCTTGTCAACTTCGCAATCTAGGGATTCTCCCATACTGCGCTTGATTTTGAGCTCATTACAATCTCGCTTCATTCTCAAAAACCTAAAAGTCTAAGAACTCTAAGTCACTAAACATCACTAAAGACATCTTACACTCGTCACTCTGGATCCTCGTATCGTTATTGGTGGAATCATCCTCATAACCATATCATTAATCCCACTCTTCATCGTCATCAGGAACCTCTATTATGTCCATCAAACTCATATCCAGACCTTGGTTACCAGGAGTAACATTATAGACCTTCCCTAAGACCGTCCAATAGGCCGCTCTTAGCAGTAGGTACCCAATGTCAGGTGTGTGGCCTCCAGTCCAGATCTGTTGTGGGGTGTGCCAGTTGTGTGCACACTGTGGGATCCTGTTGTAGATATGTATAGCATACATTAGCGCATACTCCCAAAATCCATGGGAAATCGATGCACCATGTAACATCAACAAGGCAGAGTTTATGATTGTGTGGTTCCAGTGCTCAGCATGGCCATTTTGCTGTGGGGAGTATGGTGCTGTGAGATTATGTGATGTACCATTGCCTTCCAGTAGCACACGGACAGTGTGGTTGATGTATTCTCTGCTGTGGTCTGTATGGAGAGTCTTAATTTTTCACTCTGTTTGTGTTTGGGCCCATGTGAGGAATGTTTCCAGGGCTCATGAGAGACTGTCTTTAGATGTGAGGGCATATGCAATGGCATATCTGGAGTGATCATCGATAAGCAACACAAAATAGAGGGATCCCTGTAATGACTTAGTTTGCATGGGGCCCACCAAATTGCTGTGGACTAAGTCCATTGGCTGCAGTGTGCGCTTTGAGGATGGTTTGAATGGCCTCCATGTGAGTTTCCCAAAAGCACAACCAGCACAGGTTGATGTGTGATAGGGTGAATCTTTTGCAACTGTGTAGCCTGTTACAGCTATGGATGTACTCAGCTTGGTGAGCAGAGGCTGTGGTGTGTGGGCTAGCCTATCATGCCAAGTTGCATAGGATGGTTGGAGGGTACCAAGAGCTGCAAGTGCTAATGAGGAGGAGATAGTGAGTTTGAGCCAATAAGTGCCATTGCAAGCTGTCCCTATTGTGCATGTAGTGTCTCCCTTGTATATCCTGCAGAGGTTTTTTGAGTAGGTTACCATGAGGTCTTTGTTTGTGAGTTGTGGGATGGAGAGGAAATGCACTCCTGCATGTGGGGCATAGAGCACTCATTCTAAGGTGATGCTGCAAAGCTTTTCATCAATGATTGTTGTTCCTCTGATAGTTCCAATGCCAAGGTATGGTATTGTGTCATTGTTTCCAAGGTGAATCAACCCAGGAGTGTTGAGAACTGAGCCCAGTACAAAGTCTTTGGGGTGTGGTGATATGTGGTGCTGGCACCACTATTGAGCATCCAATCATTTCATGCATCAAAATAGAACAAACTTGATGGGCCAGCTCCCATAACATTTAACATAGATGACACAACTGGTGGAGGAGGTACAAGAGGGGGATCAATGACAGCAGTATTGATGGTAGACTTAGCAGTAAATGTACCCCTGTCCCTCTTCTTTTCTGGATGTAAGATCCAACAGAACTCATTGGAATGCCCTCTGGGTCTGCATTTAGTGCATGTGTAGCGATTGAGTTTTGGCTTGCTGCACAAAGTCAAGCCAAGGTGAGTGGTTGATGTAGTAGGAGGTGCTGTGAAGCCACATGAGCACTGTGCAACTGAGAGAATGGAACCAGAGGTACCTGTGAGATGATCAGACTTGTCAATTATGCATGCATGCATGTCTTTGGGAGTTATGTCATCCATGTTACAAGGCACTTGCTTTGGCACCTCGTAATGATTTTCTTTTTCTTTTTTCTTTTATCTTACTTACTAGTAAAGTGTAGTATTATTACTACAAGTGTGAGCTTAGCTCCACTTTACTTAGTAAGGACTCTTATTTTCTTTTCTCTTTTATAGTACTTAAGTATTTACATACTTAAGTGTGAGCTTAGCTACAAGTACTATATTAGACTTATCTTTTCCTTTTATCTTTCTTTATTTATTATAACATTTACTTGCTAAGGACTATTACTATACAATTAGCAAGGACACTCTTTTCTCGTTTTTATTTATCTTTGTTTATCTCATGTTCATTTCACACTTGTGGCTGAGCCACACTACTTACACAATGGATGCAACTTACTGTGCACAACTGTGCATTATCATTTACTTACTGCACACTACTGCACAACTTTACTATAGTTAGATCTCCAGTTTTGTATAAATAGTTGACAAACTGGTGGTCTTAAACCCCAGTCTTGTCAACTTTGCAATCTAGGGATTCTCCTTTACTGCGCTTGATCTAAGCTCATTACACAACTCACCCTATTCTCAACAAACTAAGTCTAAGATCTCTAAGTCACTCTAAGCGTTGCTAAGACATCCTATACTCATCACTCTGGATCCTCATATAGTCATTGGTGGAATTATCCTCATCACTATCTCATTGATCCCAATCTTCATTGTCATATGAAGCATCTACTATGCTTATCAAGCACACATTCATTCCCTTGTTACCAGGGGTATTGTTACTGATCTTCCCTAAGACCATCCAATAGGCTGCTCTTAGCAGTCCAAGGATTCATTAGATGCAATGTAAGTGGAGACTACATTTGACCAGGACTGTGGTAGAGCCATTAGCATGATTATGGCAAAGTCATTGTTGTTGATGGTGCATCCACAATCAGCAAGCTGGATTCACGCAAGCTTGAGCACATCAAGTTGTGCTATAAATGAGGAGTGCTTGTTAAATTTGAATGTTTGTATTTTGCAGAGTTTTGTGAATGTTGCTACTGTGCCTGGAGTGCTGTACTCCACTTTGAGCAGTGACCAATTTCATGAGGCAGTGTTCTGATCAGAGATGAGATGAAGACAGAGAGGACCAACGTATAGACCTATAAAAGCTGTTGCCATGTTGTTGTCATTGTCCCATTGCAATCATTCTATTTTGTTGGTAATGTCATGTTTATCTTCTCAAGTGTGGGTTCTTATTTCTCCGCTTGCCAGTGTTTCTGTTTCAGTAACCTTTTGGTATTTGGGAGTTGGTTTTTCGGATATGACCGCCTTCCAGACTCCTGTAATCAGCAGGGTGTTTTTGACTAGAGTGGACCATGTTTTGTAGTTGGATGAACCATCAAGGGTTGGTATGGTTGTTTTGGGTAGAGAGACTGTGGAGACGGTGGGGATGAGTGTGAGTGCAAGTATTGTAATGCTGATGTAAGCAATAGTGCATGTTGTGTTTGCTCCCATGCACTGGGCAGGGCCCATAACCTGTGTGTGCAGGATATGGGAGACAAGCACAATGATGTGGAAACATAAAGCAAAGACATATGATGTGGCTAAAAGCCAGATTGTTAATGGCAGGTGCATCCTGCAGTGGAGTATAGTAGTTGTTACAAGCACAGAGGAAGTGATGCAACATGGTTCAGATACATCAGACACAAAGGTAGGACATCTGAGGAGGTGTAATGTGTATGTTCATCTTATGTAGTGTGTCGTAAGTAAAGTTGTAGTGGAGAGTGAGTAAGGAATACAACAGTTCCTATAGTGGGAGGGATGCGCATCGTCCCCAAAATGTGAGTGGAGTGGGTAGTGTTTGGGCTTGTAGGAAGTCTGAGGTGTAAGCAGCATGTTGTACATACATTGTAGGTAAATAGTACGTGTGGTGTGTAGGAAGTGTAGGTAGAGCTAAACAAAGTATAAGTGTGTGTGCACTGGTCTTCAACAATGGGAGTGTGGATCTACAATCATGATGACAACAAATGCTGAAGGGTGCAAGCCATAAGATCCCCTAGACACCAAAGGACAGAGAGTTAGTAGTTTAGAGAGTGACACAATAATGCAATACAACTGGGCAATAACAGGGAGATCAGACAAAATGCAACACAGTAAATGCAACAATAATGCAGATAAAATGTGATAGACAAGAATCCAACAACACAAAACACAACACAAATGCAATGCAACAATAAATGCAACCTACAAGGTACATGTACTTTCTCAACTTTGAGACATGAGGGAGTGAGGATGGATAGTGCTCTTTCACTTTCTGAATTGAATGGGAGAGGGGAGACAAATCACAGGTTGCCAGGGAAATCCCTTTGTTCTGGTGGGTGATGAGCCCTATAAATACAAGTCTAGCTCCAAGACTGAAGTACAACAAAACAAAACAGAATATTCACAACACAGGGTCAATCATAGGGATAATTTGAAATGAGGTGGGGTCCCAGGAAAATGAAGTAAAATGAAAAAAGTATCATACTATAAAGGATGAGCAAAAAAGGGAAAGTACCAATCACACCAAATGCTGACTTTGTGACCCATGACTCCATGGTTACTTTGGCAGGCCTTGACCAAGCCTTGGCCTATCAGTCCTGCCCCTCATCAACTGAACCCAGTCCTCTGTTCCAGTGCTGGAGAAACAGCACAATTGATGCAGCTGTGGATGATTATCATGTGCAGCATGTCAATGTCACTGTATTCACCTGATGTTGCTGATGGTCATTTTCCAATGCTACACATGTGTGATGCTCATCAACACTAATATATCTGGGATATCTGCTAGCTGAAGCACAATTGTCCTCTTTGTTTGTTTTTAGTTTTTCATTTGTTTGACTTCAATGTCTAGCCTCAGCCTCACAATGAGCACCAGTCTACTGGTTATTCATCTCCTATCCTCACACATGCCTGCAGCCTCAAGCCCCAACACCATGAGAGCTTATCACTCATGTTGGTAATTGCTAAGAGCAGCCTATTGGACAGTCTTAGGGAAGGTTTGCTATAACAATACCCCTGGTAACAAGGTGGTTGATACACACTTGATAAGTGTAGTAACCATTCCTGATGACAATGAAGAATGGGATCAATGAGATAGTGATGAGGATGATACCACCAATGACTAAATGAGGATCCAGAGTGACAAGTTTAGGATGTCTTAGTGATGCTTAAGTGACTTTAGAGATCTTAGACTTATTTCTTAGGAATGAAGTGAGTTTGTAGTGAGCTTAGGTCAAGTGCAGTAAAGGAGAATCCCTAGATTGCAAAGTTGACAAGACTGGGGTTTAAGACTGCCAGTCTTTCAACTACTTATACAAATCCAGAGTGCTAAAGATAGTACAAGTAAATAAGGTTCATGGATCAATGATGAATGTGCAGCAATCAACAAGGTCACATGACCTGAGGTGTGTCCATGGATATAGTAAGTGGCTCAGCCACAAGTGTGAAGTGAATGAGAGGTAAACAAAGATTAACAAAGACAAAATGAGATGAATCCTTGCTAATTGTATAATAACAGTCCTTAGCAAGTAAATGTGAATAAATCAAGATAAAAGAGAAAAAGATACATCTTTATAGTACTTGGAGCTAAGCTCACACTTAAGTATGTAAATACTTAAGTACTATAAAGAGAAAAGGAAATGAGTCCTTACTATAAGTAGGAGCTAAGCTCACAGCTGTGTTATGAGGCACTTGCTTTGGCACCTCATAATGGTTTTCTTTTTCTTTTCCTTTTTTTCTTTTATCTTACTTACTAGTAAAGTGTAGTATTATTACTACAAGTGTGAGCTTAGCTCTAAATACTATAAATACTTATCTTTTTCACTTTATCTTTCTTTATTTTATTCACATTTACTTGCTAAGGACTATCATTATACAATTAGCAAGGACTCATCTTACCTTGCCTTTGTTTATCTTTGTTTCCCTCTCATTCACTTCATGCTTGTGGCTGAGCCACTTACTGTGAGTGCAAGTACGAGCCAAACAGAAAGAAAGAGAAGCAGGTGGTGAGGGCATAATAGCAAGTGGTGCGCATTAAGGCGCAGAGTGGGGAGACATGGTACAACATATTGTAATAATGCTGTAGAGCTATAGAAAGTGGGGGGCATGGTATAAGTAGTGCATGCTGAACTGAGTTCAGGTGGCGCATTAATGCGGGGTTGTATGTGGGGGTGTAGTACGTGCTACATGAACGTGAGTTGTAGTGGTGTAAGTGGGTCTAGAACGGTCTAGAACATGGTAGTGGGTTTGGTAAGTGAGTAGAATGTGCATCAGTAGGGACATAAAGAAGACATGTAAGTAATAATATAGTGAAGCTGAACAAGTACTGTGGATATTTCCAACACTTACTTACTCATGGATGCATCTTAGTGTTGAAATTTGCTTGGATTTTACACCACTGAGCAGTTCCCCTATTATACCTATCTATTTTACACCTTTCATCATCTCATTTATCATCTACATCTTATCTTTGTGGCTCTTCTCTTACACCTTGCAGCCCTGTCCTATCATTTACTCTGACTATGCTCTACCTTCTTCTTCCAGCTATATCTTAGTCATTCTTTCTGTAGCTCCACTACAACCTTATACCTTCATCTATATCTTTTCCTTCATTGTCTTACTCCTACTCCCTCTAAGTTTTTCCATAACCTGGGAAGCATTCTACATCTACTCTGCACCCTCATGTCTGGCATCATTCTCACCATGGCTCTGCTCTTATCTAGCCTCCTCAGTCTCCTTTCCCCCACTATCCAATCTGTCCTAATAACCTCCCTTATTGTTCTTGCCACCTGCCCTCTCCTGTGCAAACACTTAGGTCATGTGACTTCATTGATTGCTGTGCAATCATCATTGATCCATGAACCTTATTTACTTGTACTATCTTTAGCACTCTGGATTTGTATAAGTAGTTGAAAGATGGGCAGCCTTAAACCCCAGTCTTGTCAACTTCGCAATCTATGGATTCTCCTTTACTGTGCTTGATCTAAAACTTGCTACAAACTCACTTCACTCTAAGAACTAAGTCTAAGATCTCTAAGTCACTCCAAGTGTCACTAAAGACATCCTAAACTCATCATTCTAGTGTAAGACCTGCAAGCAGGCTACTGACGATTTTGGACACACAATCTAGCTTACTTACTTACTTACTTACTTACTTACTTACTTACTTACTTACTTACTTACTTACTTACTTACTTACTTAGCAGCTGCATGCCAGAATGGTCTGGCAGTGCATAGTATGATACAACTATAACATACTACACTATGCTATGCAAATGCTGCCACGGAGACAGAGCTCCAAGACATAGCAACATATATACACAAATACCATATTTAAGGAGTCTGGGGTGTGCCCCTCCTCTCCAGTTACCTACAAGCTACTTTCTGGCCCATTACGAGCACAAGCTACCTCCCAGTTACTACCAGCTACCATGAGCTATCAAGAGTCACACAGATTCTATGCTACAAGTCCACCACTACACCATTTCATGCAGTTCTAATATCATCTCCCCTTTTGTCTCCTCATTACATGTTTTAGGCTAAGAGCCAGCTGCTCTGGTCTTACACATCTCTCAATAACCACCTTATACTTCAAACTCACACAGAAGCCATCTTCCTTCCATACACTGGATCCTTGTTTAGTCATCAGTGGTATCATCCTCATTACTATCTTGTTGATCCCTCTCTTCATCATCATCAGGAACAGTTACTACACTTATCAAATGCATATCCATTACCTTGTTACCAGGGGTATTGTTATAGCAGACCTTCCCTAAGACCATCCAATAGGCCACTCTTAGCAAGCTGTAGTTAATACTACACTTATAGTAAGTAAGATAAAAGAAAAAAAGAAAGAAAGAAAACTGTTATGAGGTGCCTAAGCAAGTGCCTCATAACAGTAATAGCTATCACTCAACACAGAGTGCATGATGGTATTTGCAGTGAAAATTCCACACAAAGATGATATGTCACCTTGAGTTCCATGTGATGAACTTCTATAAGAGTGAAGTTCATATCTGCCTCAAGCATATGTGTGGAGTGAATCACTGTGCATCTTAATCTTCCTAATACAAGATTGCCAAGCATATATATAGCTGATGCAGTGCACAGACCATGCAATTTAAGTGGCTCAAGGTGTGACACAGTATAAATCATGACAAAACTTGACAGGATATCCCCCACTGTCAGGATCATCAAGCCTACAGTGACACCTGTAGTGTGAGACCATGGACTCCTAACTTATCCCTGCCTCCTTAAGAGGGCTTACTGGGAGCTGCCCTGGATCTAAGCCAAGGGATGAGGGGACCCAGCCATAGAAGAGGGGATGAAACCAGCTGTAACAAGCTGGGGTCTATTTGTCTAGCTACCTAACTACTTATAGTACTGGAATGCATGCACTGACCAGGCACAGTACCTAAGGGCAGGTCATACAGTAACTAGATGCACAGCAGCTGTGGGTATACTGCTGACAGATGTGCAGCATCTGTGGAAATCATCTCCAAGATGACCATAATGACAGTAAGTAAGATATCTGAAAGGATAAGATAAAAGAGATAAGATGATAATCTTATCTAATCAGATGATCTAAAGATAAACATAAAAGAAAGTAAAAGAAAAGAAATAATAATGGCAGGGAATAAAGTCAGCAATAGGAGTCTGACACCCACCTCATCAAACTTGCTTCCATAGCAATTTACAGGCCAGGTCTGCACAGCCTTGACATATCCCTTTGGAAGCTGGGCACCAGACTCAAACAGTGAGTCACCTGCAAAAACCAATGTAAGTCATAATTATATATCTTACATGCTTAGTAAAAGATAGACCATAACCAATAGTTCTAGCATTGAAATTAACAACTGCAATCCAGTGAATGTTTCTGACATTTCCAGGATAATAAGGGACCTTTTTTGATGACTCCCTGATGGCCAACTTGTAGCAGTGTAGGAGGAGTCAAGCTTTGTGAGAGAAGTCCATGGTATGTGCTGCAGATGCAATAGCCTGTCCAAAGAGAGTAGTTCTGATGATTACAGGTATATCATGGCTCTGTGTAGGGTTTAATATATGCCATCATGATATCTATCACAACATCAGTGATCCAGGTCTGGCATAGGAAGTTGGCAAGGTCAAGGGTAGTGGTCAGGACACAAAGGACAGAGGTTGACACATTCCATCAGTGAGTATAGGATGAAGATAATACAAGTTTCATTAGCTCTGCAGCTGCTCCAGATAAGTCAGGTGCATCTTTGCTAAACCAGGCTTTGGCTTTTGTTGAGAGGACTGCAGAGTACAACTGAACAGGAAATTTCAGCTTTAGAAGTTCCATCATAGAAGGCAAGTTGAATGAGCTCAGTGATATTTGATATAATGGGAATTTCTGACTGCAGCACTACAGAGCAATGCCAGTCACCTAAAATAGTAGGGTAATCACACTCATTTATGCTCATACCAGTAATGCATTGAGGATTTAAACCATTGGACTTCCATACAATTTGCTAGCTACTAACTAATCCCTATGCTACATAGCGAAGTTATTATAGGAACCGATGTCGTGTCTGGAAGATGCAAACGGCCTGGGGGCCATTTACCCCCAATATATCCGGATGGGGAAACGGCCTATCGGCCCAAAACGAGCACATACTCAAACGGCCTCTATAAGGGTTATCGGGGTCCTGGAGACCCCCAGGGGCGGTAAGTTTGGGCCGCAATCGGTGCAGATAACGCTAGTGTGACGAGGGCCTATGTTATTACCGTTATTGGTATTGACGTGTAGGTAGACAGGTAGATAAGACAATCAAATCCACCGCCATGTCTGCTGATTTTACGGCTGTCCCAGTCTTGGATTACTCACTTCTCACCTCTCCAAGCACCCGCTCAGAGTTCATATCACAGCTGCGTCAGGCGATCATAAACATTGGCTTCCTCTACCTCCGCAACCCGCCTATTGCGCCCCCGGAAATCGATGCTCTCATCGATTACATCCCGCGTTTGTTCGGACTGTCCCAGGCAGACAAGGACGCGCTCCGTATGGTCAATTCGCCGCACTTTCTTGGATACTCGCGTCTCGGCGTCGAGTTGACCAAGGGCGTGTTGGACCAGCGCGAGCAGTTCGACTTTGGGACACCCCATATCTGCCAGTGGTCTGATGGCAAGCCGGAATACCTGCGCCTTTGGGGTCCTTCCCAGGTGTGTCTTCGTGCGTTCCGGTTGTAGCGCTGATGGCAAGAAGTGACCGCCGCCTCGACACAGTGGCCTGATGAGGATGCATTGCCAGGGTTTAAGGAGACCATGCAGTGCTATCTCGCCAAGCTACAGAGTCTCAGCTATGATTTCATCGGTCTCGTTGCAGAAGCACTAGGTCTTCCGTCCGATGGTCTTGCGCACTTCTTCGGGGATGATTCCGTGATGCAGCACCGTACAAAGGTAAGAACTAAAGTGGGCCTACGTCTATCTGACGCATCGCCAAAGTGACATCCGTTGGAATGAAGATCGTTAGGTATCCATCCCTCGACGATGTGTCTTCGCAACAGGGTGTCGGGCCGCACTATGACGCCGGCTTTTTGACATTTGTACGTGAAACTCTAGTGCATCCATCGAGATGTGATTGAGCAAACGAACTGACCATCTATAGGTTTTGCAAGCTTCCCCCCACCGCGGACTTCAAGTACAAAATCTCTCTGGTCAGTGGATCGATGTGCCCCCGATCCCCAATACATTTGTCATGAACATCGGCAAGGGTAGGCCTTCGATTTAATGTAATCCAGTCCCTGGTTGTAACTTATATGCTGGACGCGTTCAGGCCTCGAGTTGGTTACTCGTGGTCTTGCACGCGCTACGTCGCATCGTGTACTCTCACCCGAGAAAGGCTCCACACCACGCTACTCCATCCCATTCTTCTATAATATTGATCAGGATATACGGCTTGCGGAATGTGTCCTCGACTGTATGTTGCTGATCTCTTCTCGCATGAAATCTTCCTCATGTACAACACGATCAACTCAACCTTGCTGTCTTTCCAGTACCGCCAGAGATCCTGAAATTGAAGGAAGAACGCGGAGAGCCTGTGACGACAGACTGTAAGTAGGGATGCCTCTTGGTCAACAGCACTGACGCGCAAATGCTCGTGAAGCTGTTAATTTCTCAGAATATGATCGTGAGCCAGTGGGTTTAGTAACGTTGATCGGACGTATAAAGTCAGCTACACTTGTCTTGCACATGTTCGCAGCGTTGACCGTGCGCGTTACAGGAGTCACCCGGACGTTGCTGAACGACACTACCCCGACTTATTCAAACAATTCTTCCCGCAAGGCTTGCCCACGCACGGCACTGCATACTAGGCGTGACGAACAGAGTGCAGGTGGCTTAAGGGTTGTGTCCATCACGCAAAGCAAATAGAAGAGGGTCAATGGTGTGGCTGTAGTTATACAATCATGCCTACTCATATGTACTACATAACGATGTCGAGATCTAGGGTGCAAGTCTTCGTCTGCTATGATGGCGGGAGATGCATGAAGCACAATAGATCCAGTTGCACCGAGATCAGACTAGCACGAGGAAAACTCGTATGTACGTGACCAATATCTATGAAGGAGACTAGGGAGGTGATATAGGGCTCAGGATATCGGTCAAGACGGCACCAGCAATGCATTTTTCGCTGCCTTGGTGAGCTTTCGTCAGGATGTTGGAATCCAGGTATGCACGACCGACGGTGCCAGAGCAAAATCTGTGCTGTCTCCACTATTCATGTTCTTTTTCGCCTTAAAGTGTTCGACCTGGCACGGTAGAGACTATCCACCCTGTAACGCGACTCACTGCAAGCACCCCGCCTATACCAGCCGGATTCTACTGCAGAGACCAAATTCGTCGCCTATATCGCCGAACGCGCGAGAGGACTGGTTGGTTTGCTCGAGCTGAGCTGGTCCAGCGTACATCCTCTGCCCCTGAACCTTTCCATATTTTCCTGGACAACCAGGCAGCTGTCAAGGCTACTTTCCATGTTGTTAGTGCCTCGCCATGGCTCTCCGTCGGCGCACACTGGACTGCGGGTCATGAGGATGTCGCAGCATTTGATGAGCATGCGACGAAAGCTGCTGTGGGCGATGTGGGGCCGGCTAACCAGCTCCTTGCTCTTACTACCATTTAAGAAGTTCACCACTGTCCACCAGCATGTGCCACTGCGCTTCGTGGCGAGCTTGAGTCTTTCAGAGCCGTAGTAAGTCCACGACCTTCCTGCCAGTGTATCGGCGGACACGTGAGGCACACGAAACATTGCCTCTCGATACATCGATTCCCGCACTCATGTTGAGCCGAATGTGGCGGGCTGAAGCCTGGCGTATCGTGTCAACTTCAAGAGCATGCTTTCTAACAAGATAGGTGAATGCGGCCGATGCAGGATATACTCCACGAGACAAGGCTCACATATTTCAACACACTACCAGTGTGCAACTTGCAGGCCACATACAGATCAATTCACATTAACAACAGATGACTGAATTTTGAAGCTCACTATTTGTGGTGATGGCCTTGAAGTGGACTCTATAGCTTAAGCTTCTCTGCAGTATTGCCTAAGCGTCCAGTACTCTGGGTTGTCTCCATCTTCAAGGACGCGGCTGGATGCATACAAGAAACCGAGAATACGACCTTGGGTCAAATTCTCCGCCTTGCCTGTCACGTGTGCTCTCTTGACATGACACAAAGGCCCGTCCGTATAGACAGAAATGAGATCTATGATGAAACTATCGAGGAGCTGTTTGGACATCACCTTCGTCAAACACAGCATGAGAACAACTCGACCTGCGAATTCAGAGGTCAGCAAACGCTCGGAGGAGGGATACAGTAGAAGCATGGCGGAATATTAGAAGCTTTGATGGACCGACCAGAGTCAGAACGAATCCCGTTGCTTGCCGTAGAGAAGCATTGCGGCGCCGTGGATCATAATGATCTCGGCCGCACATTGATTCCTGCCGCGCGCCCGTCCAATCCAAGTGGCTGCCCTCGCTTGCATCACGATTTATACAATTGGGTGTGTATTGCTTCGATCATGATTGACCACAGCAAGCTTTGGACATATCGAAGTCGCCGCCAGGTGCAGGCACCAGTTGGTTCCAAGGTGCAGTGGGGCGCTCAGGCGAAAGCGGCGCTGGAGGAGAATGTAGAGCAAAGCAGGCAGTATAGGTTATCTATCGAGGCAAAACCCGCCCCATGTCAAACACAGTAACAATACAAAACATGATCATCTCCGTCACTACGTAAATCGATGAGGCGCCTCCGCCGTTGCGTACAGCAAATGTGAACGTGTGGACTGGCAATGATCGAGGCTATGCAAGTGCCAGGGTCCGACGACCGAACACGCCGGATGGGGAGAGGAAGTGTGACAACGCACGAGCGACTCCGCTTCTAAGAAACCTCGGTTGCGAATTCTTAGGGCCTAGTCAGCCCGCCCACCGTTGCCCAGGAGCCACCCTGACCGAAAAAAAAAAACCAACCCCCACGGCCATCAAGGCCGCGGTAAAAAGAAAGCACCGGGGAAAAGGCGTGCTTCTCGTTGTGCCCCCTCCGCTCTCTTCACCCGTCGCCAACACTACGACGAGCTACAGTAGGACGGGCAGGAGGGCCGGCGGTAGGGGTGTCGAAGAGGGCAAGGGCAGCTGGTCGAGCGGCGATAGAGAAGCCGGAGAATACGAGACGCATGAAGAGGAGAGAAGGTCACGAAGGTACTGCGGGTGACGAGGACGCTGTGCACCATTGAGAAGACACAGAGCAGGTCAGAGGAGCCAGTAGTAAAGTCACGTCTCTAGTAAGCCATGAGGGTGCCACAGTAGGACGATGCTAGTAGGCATGTGCAAGGAGTGTTTATACCCTCGGATTCGCGGAATATATGAAGCTCAGTATATTCTACTCGCTGTCGTCAAGCGGGCACATATGATAAACACATAGGTGTGGACGGCCTAGCACGAGTGTAGTACTAGTGGTAAAGCGCTAGCTTCTGACGAACGGCCGTGAAAGCAGCACCCGACCAGCTTGAGAGTGCACACGCGCAAGTAATATCGTTTGAGGCGTCTCTGGAGCTGGAAGAGAACACAACACAATCTTTTTCTGACTATGAGAGTACTAGAGGAAAACGACGATAGAAGAGATTATTATCGACGAGCATGGCTTACTACATTACATAACCGACACTGCTCATCGACCGTGACCTTTCCTCATCCCCGAGTCCCTATCGATGCGCATGCTGCCCTGTTCTTGCCAGACCACCTGCACCGGATGTCAATATCTGAGGTATGTCAGCTGATAATGATCACCAGGTCCCTGCGACAGTCTATGAGCTCAGTATACATGCCGGATGGAACCCACCAACCTTCAGATGATGATGCCCAAATGGGAAGATTGATGGCTGGGCAGTGGGCATGATCGTCAGCGCACTGCTCATGTGTCATCAAAACATGACAATCTCACCTGTACTTAGTGAGTCTTCTTTGTACCTCCCCAACCCTTCTCCCAGCCGCCTCCTATCCCTGGTACATAGGTGGACGACCCAGCCTCCTACTGTATGTGCGTACGATGCCGTCGAGGCGGTCGCGGTGTTCCCTGGACTTCAGGTGCCTGTCGAGGACATCTTTGCCGCAGAACCGTGCACTGCAGGGATCACAGGAGTGCGGGGGCGGATTATGCCTCGTCTTGTCGTGCCTCTTGACGTCGTACTTGCGTTTGAAGGTGGACTGACACGTCGGGCATTCCCATCTACCATCTGCATTCTTGAGGATTGTCAGATATACCCGGTGGGTCGAGGCACTGGGCTGCAATGTTTGAGGCCCAGGGGTGAGACTTGGAGCACTCGGCACATGCTCCTGATGCCCATTCGCACTGCCGACTGGCATGTGCATGGTCGATGTTGTGAGTTTGTACCCTGGGGGGCCGCAATCCCAGTCTCTGTCCTAGATGAAGTAGATGTGACCCCATAGACGTTGGGAGCACAGCTTGCCATTGATCTATTATGCGTTACATTATTGGGATTGGCCTCCCATGTACGCTGGTGACCTGGACGACCGAGTGATGGTGAGATAGACCATTGTGGCAAGGATGGAATAAGACTCACATTGGGCCCAAGACCCATCCATCCCCCATCAAAGAAGGGACTGGCACCAAGGATGGGGACAGGGACATGGGTGGGGGCATCATTGGGGACAAAAGCAGTGATGTGTGGGGGGACTGCCATTGTAACTGGGGGAATGATGGAGGTTGGGGGAGGGATTGGGGCAGTGACTGAGGCCACGAAGGTCGCAGGGGCAGGGGCAGGGCCGGGGATGCAGAAGGGGCCAGAGGTGGAGATGTGGGCACGGGCAGAGATCCGGATCTCTGCCATGTAAGGGGAACCCATGGGGTCGAAGATGGGAGCCGGTATTGGCATAGGAACCGCAGCTGCAGTAGGGATCGGGGCTGGAGCTGGGGCAGTGTAGATGGGGGTAGGTGCAACGATAGGCGCAGTTGCACCGAAGGTGTACCCTTTGAGATTCTGATACTCGTATGTTCAACAAGGTCACCGAGTCAAAAGATATGTACGCACCGAATAGTCCAGCGGGCCACTGAAGTCTTCGGCTTGATTGTAGATTACGTTCTCCATCCATGCCAGGAACTCCCGCTCATGAGCATCCATGTTGATGTCGCTAGTTTCCATTGTTGAACGGAAATGCTTGAGGTGCTTGAAGTGCAGAGTTTGTGGATGCTAGTATTCGTGACCTAAACTTTCAAGGGACACCTGCAATAAAGCTGATTCTCGCATGAGTCCACAATGTGATATCCAGTCTATCACGTTGACACGGTGTTGATCTCATTTTTCATACAATGCCCTCATTGTTGCCTCCATTAGGACAATGTTGTTGCAGACCAGCAACAGCGGGAGTCAATATATGGCCGAGATCATTACGATCCACAGTATCGCAATGTCCCTCTACGGAAAGCGATGCGATTCGTTCTTTCTCTAGCCGGTCCATCAAAGGTTCTAATATTCTGCTACGCTTCTGCTGTATCGATGGCCCTTTTCCAAGATGAGCGCTTACACACCACTACATACAGCCATTCCATCCTTTCGGACCGTGACTATGTGGTCAATGCGTTCTCGTTCACGTCCTGCACTGGCCTCAGCAACCTTTGCTGACGTGTATGGTGAAGGCGATGTCCACACGGCTCCTCAACAGATCCGGTTTTAATCTGATCTCGGTTCGGACAGGAACAGGTCTTGATGTCATAAGAGTATATTTTATGAGTAGGCAGGGTATGACTCAAAACTTCACGTTGATGGTACTCTCACGCGGAGTCTTGGCACGTGTCTAGCCATATCCTTGAGGACAATGGAGACAATCTAGAGCATCAGACATTTAGGCAGTGTCGCAGAAGAGCCTGAGTCATAGAGTCCTCGGCAAGGATATCACCACAGATAGCCAACTTCGAGCTTCGTTAGTTGTCTGCCATTAATGTGAATTGATTTATATATAGCTTGTAAGCTTGCATGCACTAGTAGCGTGTCACGGTATGTGAGCCTAGCTTGCTGTGAAAGTTCACACGGCGCCCCAGCTTCAGTTTCGCCGCTTTTCACCACCTTTTTTTTGGTCTCTGTTGTTTTCTATTGAAGACGTAGCCCCATGTAAGATATATCAATTTAAATGACGCTAGCCCTCGCCACTTCCCGCCTGGGTACGTAGCCTGGGAGACGATCATTGACGGTGGTTGTGCAAGGCGAAGTTCCTCGGGTTGCTAGTGAATACAAGTGAAAAAACTCCCGTGAGTCGAACATAGTCGCGCGAGAAGAGACAGGTGATAGTAGATATGTGAAAGCCTGCAGAAGGTTCGCTCATTAAGTTACTTAGTGGAGAGCAGTTGGAGCTCGACGTGGAAGCGGGGCCAGACAAGTCAGATCGGTAGCGACAAAGGGATTGGGTCAGGGTCTTGAAGGCTAAAATAAAAGAGGACCTTTCCACAACACCATGCTACTCTTACACCATCGATCTGATACCCCAACTCAACCACTCGCAATGAAGCCAAGCTGCAGCCAGGCACCCAGCCTTGATGTAGGGAGCAGATATGTGCCTTCGCGTTTCGAACTAATCCATCCGCGAGTGAAGAGAAATGGGTGTACAGTGGTGACGACATGCGATGGATGGTAATGTTCACCTGACGGTGTCTTGAGAAGGCCTGTATACTCAGTTACCGGTGTGGGACGCACCAATGAAACGACGAAGTCACCCGGTTGTGCGGACGTAGTCAAGAGTGGACACAATTGTCGTCGGAGAAGAGGGCAGAAACAGTGTGACATGGTGGTGAAGCTGCAAACATGCCACCCTCCTCATTGATGTGTTAGTTGTTCAAGATAAAGCCAGAGGCCCCGCCTTCTTTAGACGATCTAGAATCATATTTCTATTTGCTTTACCGTCTCTGTCTGATGTATGGAAATCTCGGCGCCAACATCCTAGGTCACAAAGTCTTTGGTAGATGAATAGTTGACGACCCACTATCGTGTGCGAACCCCAAGGGATTTTGCTTGTGGACTCGAATGCACTACCAAGGGGGACCATCGATTTCAGGATGCTTTTCAACAACTTACTTATTGATTTCTTCAGCCAGTCGTTTAAAGAGGGTCAGCGAGCCGTGCGCCTCAGGCACCCTGTGCGAATGCAACGATTGGAAGACATGAATACCTATCTTCGTACTTCCTGATTGTGCTGCAAGTTCATTGCTATCATTGATTCCGCCATCAATCGACTCGAGGCGGATATACCTCCCTTACACTATCCTGCAGCATCTCCGCCAACTCAATC
>QLPN01002518.1:42253-65215 GCA_003314395.1 Albatrellus ellisii | reverse complement strand
AAGAGTACGTGACCGTGGGAATCGCTTCGATAGATCAGGAGCGATTATAAGATCTATGACGATATAGACATAAGAAAATAGAGAAAAATGAAGAGAAAAATAGGGAAAATAATAGCGGCCTGACACCTTAACGCACTGGCTCACCCCTCTCTGTGGCTTTGGCACGAACACCCAGGCCACCTCTCAGAAGAGGTTGTTCACCACATTTGGCCCTCTCAACTGTCCAGTTTCACACTGCCCACATCCTCTGCCTCATCTCCACCTTGCTCTGGCTGTCTAATGGGTAAATTCCCTCACTCACCTTTCCACATCTCTCGTTTGTGCACCTCATCCTGTCTCAGGCTTGTCCATTCTGACCTCATTGGCCCTGTTGGTACCACCTCTCTGGGCTCTCACCACCTGTACTTTGTGACTTTCCTTGATGACCATTCAGGTTTTGGTATGGTCTACTTTCTCTGGTGGAAGGACCAGTTCTCAGGTGCCCTTGACCACTACCTCACTCACATCCACATGCTTTTTGGCCAGTGGCCCATTTCCCTGTGTACAGATTGTGGAGGGGAGTACCTGGCAAACTCTGTTTCTACTCTCCTGCATGATAAAGGCATCGAGCACCAACTCACTGTCCCATATTCACCACAGCAGAATGGACAGGCCAAACACTGGAATTGTTTGATTCTGGACTGGGCCCTCAGTCTCCTCCATCATGCTGGCTTGTCCTCAGGCTTCTGGGAATATGCTGTACATACCACCGTCCACACATACAACCTCTCACTGTCATGACACTTGCACTGGGAGACTCCCCAGTCTCTCTGGTTGCCCAGCCCCTCACCCCCTGACATCACACACCTTCGCATTTTTGGTTGTCGGGCCTGGGTCAAGTATCCTGATCATCAGCACCCACAATCTTAAAGAAGTTTGAGGTTTCCTAGGCTTTGGAAGTTTCTATCATCATTTCATCTGTCATTTTTCTCACCTAGCCTGACCACTCAATGATCTAACAAAAAAGGATATCCACTGGCATTGGAATGAATTAGAACAAGATGCATTTGATAAACGCTTTACTTCTGCACCTGTTCTAACCCAACCCAATATTACTCAACCCTTCAGATTAGAATGTGATGTGCTCATGGAGCTGTCCTATCTCAGAAAGGTGATGATCAACAATGGCATCTGATTGCCTTCCTTTCAAAATCATTTAATGAAGTGGAATGGAATTATGATATCTACGATTGAGAATTGCTTTCCATAATTATGGCATTGGAAGAGTGGCACCATTTCCTTGAAGGATCACCTCATATAATCAAAATTCTTTCTGACCACAAGAATTTGGAGATCTTTAAGGATGCTCACAAACTTTCTAGACAACAAGCTTGCTGGGCTTTATTCTTGACATGTTTCCATTTCACCATTACTCATATTGCAGGAACCCAAATGGGTAAATCTGACCTCTTATCCAGATGACCTGATCATGACAAGGGAGAAAAGGATAACATGGACTGAGTGCTACTTCCCTCTACCTTATTCATCAAAGCTGTGACTATCCTGTTTGAGGATGAAACACTGATTTCACAGATTTGTCAAACCCAAAATTTGGACCACAAAGTATCACTTGTTATTCAAACCCTTCAAGCACCCAAATCTAGCCCCCTTCAAAAAAGTCTTCAACAACATTGGGAAATCTCTGACAGACTTGTCTTCTATTTTTCCTGTCTCTATATTCCTCCCAACTTTTCTCTCAAACAATCACTTTTGCAGCATTTCCATGATCTTCCATCTGCAGGACATCCAGGGCATTTCCAAACTTACAACCTCATCCAACAATCATTTTGGTGGCCTGGTATGTGCAAATTTGTTTTCAACTATGTTTTGGGATGTCCAGTCTGTCAATCCACAAAAAACCTAACCCATCGACCCCATGTTCCATCACAGGCAATCAATCTGATTGAAAACACACATCCCTTCTCTACAGTAACCATGGATTTTATCATTGCATTACCAATGTCAAATGGATATGATGCTATTGCTGCATTTGTCAATCATGATGTCACTAAAGCCATGGTTTTAGCCCCCTGTTCCAGTACTATCACTGCAGAACAAACCACTATCCTATATGCCAAAAATGTATGGAAATGGTTTGGCTTACCAAAGAAGATCATCTCCGATCATGGACCACAGTTTGCTTCTAAATTCACCTGTGCCCTTACTCATGCTCTCCATATCTCTCAGAGTTTATCCACTGCCTATCACCCACAAACAGATGGACAAACTGAATGTTATAACCAAGAACTGGAACAATACCTCCACACCTTCTGTAATACATGCCAAGATGATTGGTTGTCCTATCTTCCAATTGCCGAATTTGCTCATAACTCTCATCATCACTCCCACACATTACAAACTCCGTTCTTCTCCCTCATGGGTTATCACCCTACTGCAGCCCCTTCCATTCCTTCCCCTGTCCCTGTTCCATCTGTCTCCAATCATATTACCACCCTACTTACATTACACCATGACATCAATGCTGCACTCACATGTACCCCACTTTTTCCTCCTGTCTCACCTTATCATTCTGGTGATAAAGTTTGGTTAGATGCCACTAACCTTTCCACTTCTCACCCCTCTCATACACTTGCCCCTCATCGTTATGGCCCCTTTTCTGTCCTCTCCATTATTAATAATTCTTCTTATCATCTCCGCCTGCCACCTACTCCCTCCTGGAAGTGTATTCACCCTGTTTTCTATGGATCACTTCTTTCTCCTTTTCACTCCACCACTTCTTACAGTTCCAAACCTTCTCCACCCCCCCCTGATCTCATCGACAGTGAACTCCAGCATGAGGTTGAATCTATTCTAGACTCTCGCTTGATAACGCAGGGTTGGGCAGGCTGAGAAAAGGACGGCGAAGAGGGTGTAGATTGTGGGGACGTAGTAAGCAGTGATGCACGCGATGGTGCAGAGTGGTAGAGCGTAGTACAACATTGTAGAATAATGCTGTAAAGTAACAGAACGTGGGGGTATTGTAGATATAGTGCACGCTGCACTGGCTTCAGGCGGCGCTGTAATGCGGGGTTGTATGTGGGGTTGTAGTACGTACTACACAAACGTGGGGTAAGTAGTCTAGAGCAGTCTAGAGTACTCTATGACGTAGTGGATGTGATAGGTGATGTAAGTGGGTCTGGAGCGATCTAGAGCGCTCCATGACGACGTGGTAGTGGAAGTGGGTAAGTGGAACATGTGTTAGTTAAGACATAAAGAAGACGTGTAAGTAATAATATAGCGAAGCTGAACAAATACCGTGGATATTTCCAACATCGCTTCCATCACAGTCATCTTCAATACCTCATCCATTGGAAGCACTTCCCATCTTCTGATGATGAATGGCTTCCTGCCTCCTGCTTGTCCAATGCCCCACTCTTCATCTCCACCTTTCATCGCCACTTTCCCTCTGCTCCCCATCCCCTTACCATCTGTCTCCCCCCTTGTCCCATGGGTCATGGTCCCCCTTAAAAAAGGGGGGGGGATGATTTCCACACCTTTTCTCATTCCATCACCATCATGTCCCAATCCCCAGCCCAAAATCTCTTTTCTGCAGAACATATCAACATCTTCTGCTGCATGTTCATTGAACTCCCAAACATGTGACCCCTTGCCACCTTCACACCCCTTGAATACTCCTCAATTACAGAGGAACTGTCAATCACTTCTGATCTTTACCCCTAACAGAACAATGTGCCATCATCCTCCACACCCTGGAAAGACTAGAACAAGTATGAACTCAAAGATATTTGTACAGTTCTACAAACCCAGCACATGTTCCTTTACCTCCCTCACCTGACCACCAACCCACATGAGCATCAACTCAACAAGAAGTGGAAAAGGAAGAGGTCCGAAAGAAGAGGTACAATGCCATCCTCGAGGCATTAGCAGAAACCCCAATGCCCCCACTTCATAGTGAAAGAGGTCCTTCCTTTCAAACTCCACCATCAGTAAAAGAAGAAGATATGGATATTGATCTTGGTACCTATGTTATGTCTCCCCCCCTTTCCTATCACACTGTTTCACCCGAATATCACACACCATCTCCTTCTCCTTTTCCCACATCGGATGAATCTACTGTGTTATCTCCACATCCCTCCATGCCTGCACTACAATCTGAATATGAATTTGATCCCCATCCATTCAGACTCATTCCTCCCATCATTTTTGGAATCCAATCATTTTCAGACCTCCCCACTACCTATATATATCAGACACACTTGGTTGTCTTTGTCATACTCCATCATCTCTCCATTACCCTGACACCCTCCCTCATGCTCAACCAGTTCTAGGTCATCATCTGCACACCAACTACAAGATTACCCTCAAATTTAGTCATGTCATCAATAACTCCCACTCCCAACTTGACACCGAAACCACAGCAATATTCATTGGAGACAGAGGAGTACAAAATGACATCAAGTGCTATGCTGATTGGCATCATTGTGTAACCCAACTTGACTCTCTTGACTACCACCTACAGCAAATCTGTGCTCAGAGATGTCACGAGTTACACCAGGTCACCAACCAATTAGTCAATGCTGACACCTACTGCCACACACTCCCTCATATGGCCACATGCACCAACACTAGTTGCACCCAGCATCCAGCATCCACCCATCAATCCCATCCCTCTTATTGCCAATGCTGGATCTGCAAGTGTACAGGTCATAAAAAGGTTGATTGTCCCCAACGATGTGCTACTCCTCAGCCTTGATGATGTCCTACTCCCTATCCACATACATCCACATCATCTTGTCCAGTGGAGTATATTGACAAATGAGACTCCTCACCGGAGTTCTACAACTATGAGGTCAACAAGGGACATGCACGTGACTAGGTGTATTGTGGACACTACATGGTAGACGAGGGGTCATGTTACAATTTTCTTTTCTTTCACATTTACCAAATATACTGCGCTGCAGCAGCATTCTTACTTACAAACCATTGTGCAGTATTGCTGGAACATTCCTTATATCATGACATGGCCTGTTCTATTATTGTAGCAGAATATTCCTCAACCTACAATTGTACTATATAAAGGAGTCCAGTACTGTACATGGATCTTTAGCTTAGTCTCTTGTACTGCCTGGTGTACAACTCCTGCTTTATCCAAATCTCATTCTGTTGTGTTCTCACTGTGTGTTACACTCTGAGTCTCTTATCCAATCTTGTACATTCATAGCCAACCGTCCATTGTACTAGTCCATAACAACTAGGTCTAGTGTACACTCGGGGTTGAGATACCAGGGTGGTTGAATCCACTAGTGTCGAGATGTCGCTCTGTTCCAACAATTCTCTGATCATCGTCCTTGGGTAGGACAAGGTTGCACCATTGGAAGTGGATTTGGGAGAGGTGCCGACTCTAACGTTTTAATGGATGTCAACAATGCTATGCAATTCTGGCATGCAGGAATGTGGCTAACCTGGATTAGATGCTAGGCGATCAAAGGTTTCTATTCATGATGACACATCAGGAGCGAGGGAGAGAGAACCCAAGTGTATATAGAGAGGTTCAAGATCGAAGTACACTGCAAGGTACAAGGTACAAGGCGAGAAACACAGGGGAACAGACATGAGGGTTGCGTATCGTGCGAGAATACCCTTTTATACAGGGTATGGGATGGTGTACGGCATAAAAGGGCATGGAATGTTGTGCGTCAGGCAGTAGAGTTTATCCAAAAGATGATAAGAAACACATGGCAGAAGAAGTAGGAACCAAAGAATCACAAGTTGTAACAGGCCCTTGCCAGTACCGGCCCTAGATTATACTTCAGGTATGTGCTGTACTAATGTTGTTCAGTATGGTGACCCAACTAAATGGCTTCGAATCCATCGAGATAGCGCATTGACAGGTTACAACGAAGAATACGCAGTGGTAGTACAAGTACGCAAGATCATCGAGAAACACGACAAAAGGGGACGAGGCGTGTACATGAAAAAGACACGAAATACAGTAACAAGACTACGCACCATAGCCAAGTTACAAGCGCTACAACCATAATTAGTGCTAGCCCGTGCCTAGGGAACCCTGCGGCAGCAAACCATAACGTGCATGACATATCTAGTCTAGAATGCGGACACGAGACATAGTGGCAACGCGCACGATGCATTTATCCATTAATAGTGTACCGATTCAGCGTTCGCAAGCTTGAGATGTGGTCTATGATAACCCCCATTGAAACATAATGCGTGGCAGGACCTTAACTCAAAGGACGCTTGGCAGCTGTGTGTCGTCGTAGCGGAACTTCTGCTCGTCGACCGGCTTCGTCCATTTATCTGGGGCGAGGGGGCCGGGTCAGCCGGTTCTATGTACAGAGCCGCCCCACGCACGCACCTGGGCATGCGAGGAAGTACGTATCCATGGCGTTCACGAACCGCTCCTGGTACTCATTCGGCGGGATGGTGGTCACCTCCTTACCCGAAAACCCCTGCTTCGCCTTGTACTCGAGCGTCTTCGCGAACGTGAAGCTGCCAATGGTGTCCACGAGCCCGCAGTAGATCTGCTTCTTCTCCTCGTTGATGCCCAACAACAAGCTGCGAGAACGGCGTCGTCAGAATGGGTGCAATGGGGAAGCCTAAGGACGTACGAGTAATCCATGATGTTGCACCGCGCAAGGAACTCGCAGTCGGCCTTCAGCCCTTCCTGGAGGACGATCTTCGAGTGTGGATGGACCAGCGTCAATGCACGCTGCTGCCCCTCGATCCACTCCCCATCAAAAAGCGTCTTCGACGCGAAGCTCGTCTTCACTTTCCGTCCGTGTATGCCCTTCAGGTCGAACGTCTTGGAGATCTTCTCATTGTAGAACAGGTTCTCCATCACAAGGAGGTCCGCCTTGGCCTGCGTCGTCCCCGTCTCCAAATTCCGGATTTCGATCGTGTAGAACCCGAGGATCTTAGCGAGCAGAGACGCCCTGCTCGCCGTCGACTCCATGTAGCGGAAGTACGACGGCGCAATCTCCAATAGCACCTGCCTGCGCACGGACAATCACCATCAACAGATTCGCCACAAGCGCAAAACGGCAGCAACACCTACAAATCAGCTACATTCCACGCATTGACGAGCGTCTTGATAATAAACCGATCGTCCGCCGTTTTCCAGAAATTTGAGCGGCTCTTGCCCCCGTCCGCAGCCCAGTTCTCGCTCTTTGACATGCTCCGCAGGAACACGTCGTCAATCCCACACCGCCTGCGCAGCGCGTCGAACTGCTTCGCATAATATACCATGCAGCTGAACCGCAGCCGCCGCCCGATCGTCCAGTCGTACTTGATGTGCGGCCGGTCGTCGATTGCGAGCGCGTCCGCTAGGAGCAGCCCGTGCTGGTTCTTGAACACAGGCGATGGCGCGCGCACTGGCTCCCCGGCCTTCAACAAGTGTCGCATCGCATTCGAAACGCTGCTCGTCCACGAGGGCGTGCTACCGTCGCCCCGCGACTGCTCCTCATGCGGCGCTGAGTCCGACAACGAGGAGTCAACCGATTGCCCATCCTGAGCGCGCGAAGCCACAGCGTCCTTGGGCGGCAGCGGTGGTGGAAACGAAGAGGCGGGAGCGGGGGAGCTGTCATGCCCGACTGTCGTCATATTGTTCTCGATAGACAGGATGGACGACGCCTTGCCCCTACGGATGCTCGTTTCCAAAAACGCAGAGTTTGAGAGGTCGCTGCTATCCTTCGACGAAGTGACTGACGCCATGTCCATCTCCTGCAGGATCTTCTCCGCCAACTCCGGCATGCTAGTAACCTGGCCGTCCGCCGCCTGCATGCTCACTTCCACCGCCGGCTTTGCCCATGCCGAGGCCAGCACACCAGCATTCGCCGGGCGCGACGTGCTGCCGATTGCTGGGGGAAGGGAGGACGGCAGTCCCGAAGTGTTCTCAGCGAGCGCTTTGTGCCGTAGAACGTCACGCAATGATATCAATGACGAGGAGTCCCGAGGATGCTCCTTCCGACTGATGACGGCAGAACACGTCTCGGGCTCGTGCCAGACGGCATCCTCGCTGTCGGGGTCCGGCTTCGGGGAGGACGAGAAGAACTTGAACGATGTGCCGCTGACTGTAGATTGGTGTCTCTCCATTGACGGCGGGGTCTGCGGAGCGGGGGGGGCAGCCGCCCCCTGGGGATGTCCCATCAACGTCAATTCCCGCCGGTAGTCTCGTGAACTGTCATATACGTCTCAGCCTCTGCAATGACACAGAACGAATTGTTCCCGAACAAACCTCAGGGTGAAAGCGATGATACTGCCCCAGTCTTCCTCCTGGACGATCACACTACCGCCAGGCACGGCATGATACCCGCTGCTCCACCACACGGGCTTCTGTATCGCCTCTCTGTGTGCAGCGACTTGCGCTCGCGATGCTTTAGGCAAGTGTTTTTTCTCCCACGCAGACAGGCGCTTCAACACTCCGTGCGCAGCCGCGACAAATGTCCGGCGAACGTCGTTGAGCGTGTCATCGGGTGTATGCGACAGCTGTACGTACAGTGACTGCTCCGCCGTCTGGAATGTGAAGCGCATGCTGTTGAGCAGGTAGCTAGAGTCACTCGAGCTGCTAGCCCCGGGCTCGTGATGTGGCGTCGACCGATTGCTGTCGGCAGACCCATTCGGTGTATGAAGAGTTCTCGCCGAATCCATTGGTGCATCTACTCGACGAGCCGAGACCTCTGGGGGCAGTGAAACGACACGAGCCCTGGGCGTCACAGAAGGCGATTCCGAGTCCTCGGAATCATTGCTGGATGGAAGTCGAGGCAATGCCTTTTTCACCAGAGCAAGCTCCGTCACGTCAAACTGCGTCTCCTAGATGGGCGTCAGCGCCAAGGTCTCCGCCCAACATAACTAGCACGCACCAGCAAGTCTAGATAATCTGAAACCTCCTGCCACCAGTACCTGATCTCTCTCCGGAGCGCGCGCCTCCCTTCTTCCACATCAAATAACTGATGTTCTGTTGGCGTCGTCGACGCCGCCGACGCCTTCTCCACCACCTTGTCCGCCCCATTCCCTCTGCTGATCTGCAGCCGTGGTATACAGAGTTCAAACATGTCATAAATAAGGGCAAGCGAGAAAGAAACAGTATGTGAAGTAGTTGCGAAATGGCGGATAACGTTTAATCGAGATATAGGCAAAGGTGTTTCCAGGGTAGTCTGCGCTCGAGATGGTGGTATAGTGTGTGGACAGAGAGGGTTAGCCAATATAGATAGAGTCGGTGAATGAAACAACAATTCCAGAAACTTGCCAAAGGAAAATAAACTACAAGACACGCGTTGGTTGTACGTCGGTGAACAAGCGGTAAAAAAACTCACTAGGTCCCATCAGTCATTTTGCATCGCGACGTCGTTACACCACAAATCTTACAACTCAACCACATCTGAATATCTTCCCCCGCGGAGCGGTCTGGATTGGAGCATGTCTTCCCAACAACACGAGTGCCGTTATGGATCCAATGGCGCTCGTGCTGCCCGCGTGAGGACACGCATCCAGAGCGATGACATGGTCCCTCCGCATGAGCGCAGATATCCGTGATCAAGTCCCCCAAGGTCATATCACTGTCGTCGCCGAATGCGTAGTACCGGTATGTCAGACGCCGCGCACGATCACCACAATGAATGTAGCCACAATGCGCATCTTCTGAAGACTTGCCTTGCAACGAGGACGGAGGTGCAAGAACGTGTTCTGAGTACAGCACCGACAGAGACTGCTGGCGGACAAAGCCCGTCGTATCTGCCATTCCGCGACCCCGCGCGTCCTTCCCTCCCCACCCAAATATACTTGCAAGGCCGGTCCGTTCTTCGCCTGTCAAGCGACGTGCTGGGTTGTGCCTTTCCATCTCAGCAAGGCGCTCAAGCAGAACAGGTGGGTTGATGACAACACCGGGAGAGGTGGAAAGGAGCCCCTTCGTGCGTTCTATCCGCTGTAGAGTAGACTGGAAGGGGAACTCGACAGTAGCCTCGGGTTGGGAAGCCGGCTGCGAAGTCGACCAGGTGTCGCCAAAGATTGAGAAGCGCTGGGATCGCCTTTGTGGCGCATCATCGAACGTGTGAGGGGCGGGAGGGTCGGATGGGGTACGGGGAAGATCGAGGGAGCCGCCACCACGAGGTCTCGATGGGTCCACAGTACTTGTGCGTCGCAAGAGACCCCCTGTCTTCTTGGTAAAGAGAGACCACAAGGAGGATGAGAGCATAGAGTCGCGTGCTCGCCGCTTTGTGTCGACAGACGGACTCCGGCGTATAGAGAGTGAGGACACGGAGGGAATCGATGGTGGAGGGCTTGGGAAGTGCAACTCAATATGAGAATCAGAAAGAAAGTGCTGCTCCAGAAGAAGCGAAAGATACATATAGACAGCGAGGTGCAAGACTTTAACGAGGGAGGTATACTTCACGACTGACCTAACCCCGTTGAAGCTAAAAGACCCTCCAACAAGCTGGATACCCTCATGCGCAGGAGTGGCTACAGGACGGTCAGTAGGTCATCTGTGGTCTGAGCAGAAGATACATACCTCCCCACTCTTTCAGTCCATAAAGGACAGAGTCGATGGCAGCGGCGGGGTTCTGTGAAGTATCTGACTGGAGAGAAGGGAAGACGCCGGGATAAAACACGCATCCAGAATCAGAATCCGTAAATCTGAAGCGAGACTCATGCCCGTCTTGAGATTGGCCCGGACTATCCTGGTAATGGGCGACGGTGAGGAGGACATGCTTCGCCGATGACTTAGGGGAGGGCGCGCCACGGCTGGACACAAGCTCGCGCAGCTGTTGCAGAGCCTCAAGGTTCTGCTCCTCCGACGAACTTTGCGGCACGAGAAGGCTGTTTTGAGCAACAGACAACTCCTTTTCAACGTCCAAAGCGCGCGCCCCCTGGTGGTCACCCGATATCGTCCCAGGGCTCGTTAGCCTGCTCTTGTCCGGTCCGTCTTCCTCTTTTTCCTTCGCAGCACGATCATCTTCTGGCTTGGACGTCGAGGCACGCGATAATTCTCTCTTCCACCTACGCTCAGCTGTGCGTCTTCTGAGCCCAGCGAGCCAGCCACCGAATATGATTGCAGCTCCAAGGGACCGCAAAGCGACCTCCAGACATTCTACCCAAGCTTCCTTCTCGTCGGCGCGCCAAGGTGATTGAGTGTCCTCGTCAAGAGCGTTCTTGATAAAGTTGTGAAGGTGGTTGCGCGCTTCAATGGTCAGGGGTCTGAGATACGGCTGGGCAAAGCCGAATCTCTGAGGTATGGCAGGTAACGGTTTCTGTAGCACACCGCCAATAGAAGCCATGCACGGTGCTTAGAGAAGACTCGGAAAGAGGGCAGCTGCCATAAAATCTTATGAAACTTACAGTAACTCGCCATCATTGGCTATCCGTATCCGGCTGCGGACCGCGAGACCGGTGGTGCGCGGGCCACCCCTAGCGTTTTCTCATGCATGTCCATGGACTAACCTAACTTTTACTTTATTTTTATATTAATTTTTTGAGGTGGACAACCCCAGACTAGCATAGAGGGGGCTTTTCACCTCCCCGAGTAAATGCACTTTATGCAAACTCATGCAATAGCGCAGGCCGTGTGAGGCTCGCCGAGGGCCGCTGTTAACTCGCTAACGGAGAACGCCTGACTGAGCTTACTTAGTGCAATACTTATTTCACATCAATATGTTGTGGTGAATACTGGATTTAGAATCGTCTGACGCCCCATTTACTCATCGCCGACTCGACGCCGAGGTATTCATCACTCAGGCTGTTTCACACCAATGCATTGTTGTCCTTCCCAGTTCGGGCGTTCCAATAACAGGCTCGTGTTCACACCAGTTGATAACAACCTCCTGTAGACCTGCTCCTTTTGTACGGGCAACTGGCGACTGGCCGCTCTTTATTCCCATCGTCAATGATGCCTAGCCCAACCCCACATAAAATCACCATGTGCAAGACGCTCAAAAATATTGTGTCCTGGAAGTCACCACTTATTCAAGTCCTCCGTGTTGTGGTAAAGGCGTCCACCACATTTACTCTGGGTCTGCAGTTGGAGGCCTTCTTCATGTCATGGATCTAGTCGACGTAGGCGTATTTTTATTGTCTCCTTCAATCCCATGTTGATTGCTCCCTTGCAAGACAGAAAGCGATGTACAATGCTGAAGACGTCGCCATGTTGGAAATATGATCTGCTCCAGCTCCTCGAGGGCCCGGCGAAGGACGCCGAGGCCTGTTTGCCCACGCTCCATCAGCGCATAAATAAGCTGTCCAGATCATTTCGAGTCTACACAACATGTCTAACCCCGCGCAGACAACACAGTTCAACCACCGAGCTTACTGACATGCTCAAGCGAACAGTACCGAAGCAAAGGCTTACTATCGTTTTCTATGCGGATAAAGATGTCGCTGAAGTAGCAGCCCGTCTGCAAAAGCTCAAGTGGATCTTAGATAGCTTGGTAGGTGTTCTGCGAACGCTGATGGTTGAGGTATAGCTGAAAATTTGGCGCGGCTCGAGAGTGCTGTTATGGTAGAGTTCGGGATACAGGTCGGTCTGGGTACATATAAAAAACCGTTCTTGCGGGCCTAATGCGTGCCTAGGGATTACATACTGAATTGCGCGATGGCTTTGACAAGATCAAAAAAGTGGTACATGTAGAGGCAGAAACCATACGTCGAGACATGCATGCAGAGGCGGAGACTGTACGCCGGGATGTGCATGCTGCCGGCATGTACGTCATTCCAATGGCTCGCCCGGTCTCGTCGATGCTACTGATAATCTCTACAGATGGTCAATCCAGGTAGGTGTGAGTGTTGCCATGTTAGACCGAAGCGCAGCTAAGATGGCCTGATGCTGTGCTATGTAATCGCAGCGCGATTTGACCGGAGAACTGGACGAGTCTCATGCGCAAGGACTGAGATCCTTTGCAGAATATATGATTGGTTTGAGGGGAGACCAACAAGATTCTACCCATGAAGGGGAATGCTAATGGTTGGATCTTCTGGCTGGACGGAATGGCAGGTACTGGCAAGTCGATCATCGCTCAAACAATCGCGAATCACTATGATGAAACAAGTGAGCTCGGTGCATCGTTCTTCTGTTCAAGGAATGATGCCGATGGCAGCAATGTCAATCGGATCTTCCCTACCATAGCGTATCAGTTCTCCTCATTCAGTGCTACTTTCAAAAAGCATGTATCTGAAGCAATGCACAAGGACGCTGACCTGCAACACACTCTTGCATTGAGACAGCTAAAGAAGCTCATCGCAGAACCCCTGTATGCTGTCATGGATGAAGAGACATTTCGATTATGCATCATCAACATCAACGCGTTAGACGAGTGTAAAGAAGAGAATTCAATATCGACCATTCTCTTGCTGTCTCGGAGTCTGCCAGCCAGCTCTCTCGACTGAGGTTTCTGATCACAAGCAGGCCTGTGTCGTCCATGGGTTTTATGAAGGATACAAGCGTGCTGAACCTGCACAGCATTCCAATAGCTATCTCAGAGAAGGATATTCGGATCTATCTCAAGACACGGCTTTCGCATATTGGACAGCTATTCTCACTGCCCTCTTCCTGGCCCTCAGGTTAGGAATTGGCTGGATTAGTTAAGCAGTCTGGAGGGCTATTCATCTTCGCTGCTACAGCCGCCAATTTTATCGAAGATCAGAATACTCACAAACCCCAAGGTCAGCTCGCGTGCCTCATGTCGACAATGTACATCCCATCTAGCAAGTCCTCGCCACATTGGCAATTGGACAGGCTGTACCGACAGGTGCTCCATGAAGCATTCCCTAGCATTTCAGGGGAATATCGTGCAAGACTCAAAACGGTGCTGGGTACAGTGGGTGTGCTGTTTGATCCGTTTGACGCTGAAAGACTGGAGGGTTTGTTGGACCTGAAAGAGAGGACTGCGAATGATGCTTTGCAGCTTGTACTCCATGGTAATCGTCCTCGATGCTAGAGATGGTCCTGTTCGATTGATCCTTCGTCCCACAATTTCATCGTTGATGTCGATCGATGCAAGGACGATAACTTTGTTATCAATGCCCAGCTTCAACATATGTTACTTGCTGAGCACTGCCTGCATGTCTTGCAGAAGCTGTGCCAGACATGTGCAAGATTAAGGACCCGTCGTTATATAACCAAGAGATCAGTGATCTTCGAATCTGGATTGTAACACATACATACAGTATGCATTGTCGGTTTTTGCCTGTCATATGACGCTGGACAAACCATTACGTACTAATTGTGACACTGCTGTAACCCTTTGGCTTACTCATCACACATATCCGACACCTGTCTGATCCATTCCCCCACATACGTCAGAACTACCTACATCAGACCCTCACTTTTTATCACATGTTTTCGAGACTCATCACAATGCCATACTCCCCACCACCCACCTCATGCATTCCAGCCCTCATCGAACAGTATATAAGATCAACCCTCTACAACCCTAGACACTAGTCTCTTTAGTTCTGTTCTTTTTCCTCCTGTTTTTGCTACTCTCTGTGTCTCCCCTACCATTGTCCTTGTTGCCACTATACAGACTGTTGTCCTGTTTAGTTGCCTTCATCTGATCTTGCCACCTTCTTCCTTTGAGTGTTCCACACACAAGTGTGCTTCCACTTTTTTTTAAACATCAACCTTTGGCCTGTCAAACTGCAGCTATGTTCTCACTATGTTCCTTCAATGCATACCTCTACCTCACACACACACATTGCACCCCATGCCATTATCTTATCAGATCAGGTTACCACTGATCCCCCTATGTCACCTTCTCATGTTCACATACTGCCAGTGTCCTCTACCACTATCTCTCCATCAACTTCATCATCCTCATTATCTCCAATATCCTCATCTCTCCCACTATCTTGCTACCTCTCCAACTCTGACACAGAATCCAAACATACACTGATGCCACCATGAATGGAGATGGCTTGATTCAAGCAACCATCCCTCTCCAAACTGCCCATCCTCTTGCCAGGACAAATTTCACCTGAAACCTTACATCTCTGGATTCGCAGATGCCACACATATGTCAACTTCAAAGCCATCGACAAGGCAGACAGAGTCTGCATGGTATCATCTGGTTTTCAAGATCCTTGTATTACCAACTGGCTCATCACCAACAGTGTTGTTCTTGAATTACTCACATTTGAGGCTTTTGTAGCAGAACTACATGAGTGTTGGCTTGAACCAGATTGGCAACTGTGCCTCACACCAGCTCTTCACCACAAAGCAAAATGAAACTCCCTTCTGGGAGTGGCAATTTCCCATCAGCAGGATCAATTCCCTCCTTTGTGACACTCACTCCCATCTTGATGATGCAGCCTTCTACCAACAGCTCACAGCCAACCTCAACACCACAGTTGCTGCTGATATTGAACATGGAGATTTCAATGAAGACCTTACCCTCCAAACCTGGCTGAAGAAGATTCACTGCATTGACCTTCATTGTCTGCACAACAATGAAAAACATACTGAGGAATTAACTAAACTTCTCACAGGTTCCCATGCCAAACAGTTCCCTAATCAATGGACTTCCTCCACAGCAACCCCCATGGTGGTGGCACAACCATGCTGTATGATCCCGAAACTCATGGCAAATGAGCACAAACTGCTCACCAAATATGAAGGATGCTTCAAATGTTGCACCTTCCATGCTGGTCACCACATCAGGAAAATGGTTTTGGGCCATAGTTTAGCCTTATTTACATAGGTCTGATAGGCTCTGTAGGTCTAGGTAGGCAAATAGGCAGCTTTGTAGGCTTTGATAGGACATCGGAGCCCATATGAAGTCACTATATTATACCTATCTAAGTAGCAGTGCTGTGACAAACTTCTGAGGTGCAGGATGTAACTTGTTCGACATTGTGTCATCACATCTGACTTGTAATGTGCTACTCAAGGTCATGGAAGGAATTAAATTAAACAGATGTGCATTATAATGATGAAAGTCCCTAAATGAATGTATTTATTAAGAGTAAAAGTTTTGCACTCCTTGAGAACAGAACCTGAGGTCCATGTACCAGGAGGATAGTGTGTGCCATACTTGAGAGTGAGATGACAGCTACAGACAATATACTGAACAGAAATGATACCTGCAACAGGACACTGGTTTCATGTGGAGTGCAAGATAGAGTAAAGTTTCGAGTCAGGATCTGGGTTGTGGAATGGGGTGAACCATTCAATGTAAGCAAGCCATGTGGGAAGTGATGGTGCCTGAAGATGAAGTGGGAGGGTGAAGAAAGCTCAGACTTGAGCAACCTGAAGTCCTGCTGTAAGACCTGCAAGCAGGCTACTGACGATTTTGGACACAAGATCTAGGTTACTTACTTTACAGCCGTGCGCCAGAACGACCTGGCAGTGCGTAGTACGATACGTCTATAACGCACTAAAACTACGCTACGTGAACGCTGCCAAGGAGACGGAGCAATGTACATACGAGACTACCGTATTTAAGGAGTTGGGGGTGCACCCCTCCTCTCCAGCTACTTTCCAGCCATTACGAGTATGAGCTACCTTCCAGTTACCACGAGCCATCAGTCGAATCATGCAGATTCTACGCTACGCCGAGCCCACCACTATCTCAGTTTCATTTCTCAATATCATCTTCATCCATTCTATTACATGTTCTAGCCTAAGAGTCCGCTGCTCTGGTCATACACGTCTATCAAACCACCTTACACCTTGAACTCGCACGGAAGACATTTACATTTCGTACATCTGGAGCCCACCCTTGTTTATCTTTTATCATCTTTTCCAGCTTTTCTTTCATCTCTATCATCCCAGTGGGAGTCTAGACACCAATGCATATGCCAGCAGCACCACAAGCTAAAAACACGGCACGCGACGATAAAGGTAAGTTTACCACCAGAAATAAAGCTAACGAGACCGCACCATCCAGCAGAACCCCAGGAACCCTCTCGGACGATCCTACCACACCAACACGAGACTCACCAGCACCAAGCTCACACAGAAACACCGACTCAGACACCGAGACAGCATCACCTACTTACCCCCTACGCACAGCAGCACACACTACATGAACATACGCAACTCCATCACAATACACTTTCGCACCCATGTTGCACTCAACACATATGACGGGCCCCGCTGCCATGCCACCACCACAGTCAACCAAAGCACCAATCTTCTCCAGAAAATCGTGCAACTTCAAGGACTTTCTAATGGAATATGAGGACCTAGCAGATGCGTACCAACTGTCAGATAAGCAAAAAACTGAAAGCATTGTCAAGTACATACCATCAGCTCTCAGGGACCTCTGGCACGATCGCGATGGATACAGCCCAGCATCCTGGATGACCTACAAGAAGGCCCTGTCTAAACTATACCAAGATGAATCAACGGAGAAACGCTATACAAAAAAGCAACTACGTACACTAGTCCGAGAACAGGCACAGTACCGCATGCGGGACTCCCGAGATGTAGGGGAATACTACCGCAAATTCCTCACCATCACGGGACCCCTATTGCGCAACAAGAAGTTAGCAGAAGATGACCACGACAAAAACTTCTGGTTTGGTTTCCACCCTGCTGATCGCAATCTATTACAAAACCGGCTCCTTGCCACCAACCCTACGCATGACACCACCACCCCATACGATTTTGAAATAGTCTTCGAGTCTGCAAGGACACTTTTCTCAAGCGCGCAGTTCTACCCAGCATGGCGGCAGAATCAAGACGACATTCGAGAAGACTCTGACTCCGACGACGACATAGCACCTAGCTACACAAGACAGCAAAGCTCTAAAAAGTACAAAACAACTCAGCACAGGTACGATGACAACGACAATGAAGAAGAAGAAGAAAGGGACCAAACCACACGATGCCCCACCACTCACAACAATGAACCTGGCTCCAGCCGACGAGGAGCACAATATCAGACAAAAGCCGTGCACTTTACAGATGCAACACAGGCACCACGCAGTAACGATAACACAGATTGGCAAGCATTATCACAATTAGTGACACAAATAAACACCCTTACACCCTCAGACCCCACATATGCCGTTCTCTATTATCGATGCAAACAAGAATTCCCTGCTGTCGCACCAGACCTACCAAAACCCATATTTGGTGCTCCAAGCTCAGCACTTAACTTCCAGCAGACCACAGCACCTATACAAAACACAGTTAATCCAATGTACGGCGCAAGTTTCATGCCCCCAATACGGCGGCCAGATGGTTGTGCATTTTGCACCCAATATGGCCACTGAATTCGAGATTGTCCTGTAGCAGACAACTATGTCCGGCACAGTCTCGCAGTCTTTCATGACGGTCGAATCAAGCTACCAAACTATTCACCTGTCCCTAATGACGGAATGGGGTGTGGCATTCAGTTCAGCCTCGACCGTTGGTTGGCAGGGCAAGCACCTATGAATGCAGCAGCAGCACCTACACCTCCAAATACGACACCTCAGCAGACAACCTTCACAAGAGAGGACCCCCCACATCAATTCCAGCCCTGACGAACAGAGGACTCACCTAGAAGTCCTCACCAAACTAACATGATACAAGTGACAGATTCAACTAATGATTCTGATGACGAAAATATGGACTTTACAGGTATTTTCAATATATTCAGTACAGAGAAACGATGCAAAGACATACATACCACGAAAAGTACACCAGCAGCCCCAACTGGCTTAACCCCTTCCACTGGGCAACCCAGATACCACTCAGATGCTGAAGACCTGGCACTAGTTACAGAACTGGCGACACTCATATGGGAAGGCAGACTCACTGCGGCAACACCAGCACAGGTCCTAGCCGCTAGCCCAGCTTTATGCAAACAGTTTGTCGAGAGGCTATGCACCAAATGCGTTGAAAGTGCAGTCTTTGAGGAAGTACCCACGAATATAGCTGAATCCACTTATCATTTGTCACAGGAAGTCTTTGAGCTCACAGAGCCACGACATGCAGCATTCTCGCTGCCCTTACATGAAATAGAGATCCTCATAAATGATTTCTCGTCGGAAAGTGCGATTCTAGACCAGGGTTCGCAGATCGTGGCCATACGTGCAGATGTGGCCAAGGCACGTGGCGCGCATATCAATACATCCCATAAAATTGAGATGGAAGGTGCTAATGGCACCAAAACTTGGACTGTAGGCTGCACGGAAAACTTAAGTATCAGAATCGGTGACCTCAATTTCATTATACATGCGCATGTACTTGACAATGCACCATTCTGTGTCCTTTTTGGATGCCCCTTCTACAGCCTTCTCCTTTGCAAAACAGAAGACCACCCTGACGGCAGAGTCTCCATCACCCTCCACAACCCAGCAGACACATCACGCACCTTCATTGTAGAGACTCAAGCCCGTACAATGCAAACCACAAGTCAGTCTCTTATATGGGAACAGATACCAACTATCCCAAGCACTTCAACATACCTGCAAGACGCCGTACACGCAATCTTCCCGGAACATCCAGCTCATGACGTATTGGCATATAAGAAGGTCACCCAGAAGGTCTGCCCAGTCTCAACAACGCTACCGGAACAGTACTGGGTTGTACGCAAGAGACCCTCGGACCCTCTAATCACCCTGACACCACTGCCAACACATCCACCACCCTTCATACCAGGCACGTGCCTAACCGCCAAAAGGCTGGAGAATCTGCAAATCAACAAAACTGGTTTTCTAAAACCTGACGAGGTCCAGCTGATACAACACATCCTATGCACTAACAAACTAGCATTAGCATGGACCGAAGCCAAAAAAGGGAGGTTTAAAGACGAATACTTTGACCCAGTCATCATCCCAACAATAGAGCATATACCATGGGCCCACAAAAACATACCCATCCCCACTGGCATCATGAGCGATATCATTGAAATCTTCAAAGACAAGATAGCTGCAGGCATATATGAGCCTTCTGATGCTCCATATCGGTCGCGCTGGTTCTGCATTGCCAAGAAAGATGGTAAACTACAGCTAGTACATGACTTACAGCCCCTCAACCAAGTGACGATAAAGAATGCGGCTGTACCACCGTTCACCGAACAGTTTGCTGAAAGCTTCGCGGGATGCGCGTGCCTTTCAGTTATGGACCTTTTCGTCGGCTTCGATCACCATACACTCACAGTAGAATCCCGCAACTTGACGACATTTCAGTCACCTCTCGGCGCACTATGAAATACGAGCTTACCCATGGGATGGACCAACTCCATGCCCATATTTCATGGTGATGTCTCATTTATCCTTGAACCAGAGATACCACACGTTGCAAAACCTTTCATTGACAACTGCGGCGTGTGCAGGCCCGCTACACGCTATGAACTCCCAAATGGAGGTTTTGAAACGATCCCAGAAAACCCTGGGATCCGCCGTTTTGTATGGGAACACCCAACAGATGTGCATAGAATCATGCACTGCCTTGGGCATGCAGGTGCTACCATATCAGCTAAAAAACTATTCATTTGTGTCCCAGAAGCTATCATTTTAGGTCAGAAATGCACATACAAAGGGTGCCTCCCCGATGACTCCAAAATCGCCAAAATCCGCGACTGGGATGCTTGTAGAAACCCGACAGAGGTGCGCGCCTTCCTAGGAACCTGCGGAACGATGAGTATATGGATACCACATTACTCTGGGCTCACGTGACCACTCAACAACCTGTTGCGGAAAGATGTCGAATTCCTGTGGATGGAGGAGCATGAGCAAGCAATGGTAAAGATCAAGGAACATATGTGCAACTCACCAGCTTTGTGCCCCATAGATTACTCCTCTGGCCGAGAAATCTTCTTAGCTGTCAATTCCTCCATAATCACCGTAGGATGGATCCTATCACAAGTCGGTGCTGACAACGTCCGGTACCCTTCACGATTTGGGTCAATTTCATGGAATGAGCGAGAAAGCCGTTACTCACAGCCAAAAATTGAACTTTATGGCTTGTTCCGCGTGCTCTGGGCCCTGCATATACACATCGTTGGGGCACACAACATCACGATCGAAATGGACGCGAAATACGTACGTGGAATGCTGAACAATCCAGACATCCAGCCCAATGCATCTATAAATCGATGGATAGCAGCTATACTCCTCTTTGACTTCAAGCTAACCCACATACCTGCAGATAAACACCAGGGACCAGACGGTTTGTCACGAAGACCTCCATTAGAAGGGGAAGACAAAGAGGAGGAGGATCCGGAGGATTGGGTCAATGCCGTACTAGGCTTGGGGATATGGGTTGCATCTTGGATGGCAGAGGCCACACGAGGAAGAGCAGAGGTGGTGGAGGTATTGGGCGTCGAAACAAGAGCAATGGCCGCTAAAAAACTAATACAACAAAACAGCAGCACAACAAAACGAAGAAATGAAGAACACACAAACGAAGAATTGATACTGCTGGCCAACAGCGGACATGAGGGTAGTCTGGAATACAGGAAAAAGGGTCAGCAGGAGAAGGATTTGAGGGGCGAAGGAGGGGAGATGATGGAAAAGGAAGACAAGAAAACGCACAACCAAAAAAAGAACAAGGGACTGGACGAAAAAAGTGAAAAAGCATGAGGAAAAAGGCAGGCGCAGGACAAGCTTACAAGTGAGAGGCAGGAGATAGCTGAGGACGAGTGGCCAAACACAATAGCAAAAGAGAGGGAGGATACACGGACAGCACAGGAGCAGGACCTGGAGGACATCAGGCAATACCTCACGACGGGCACACGCCCGGTTCACTTAACACGTGCGGCAGTTAGTAGGATACGCAGGAGACTCTCACATTTCTTCTTGCGCGCAGGGTGACTCTGGCGACGACAGGTACATGGACGACACCAACTTGTTGTTCCACCACCACAACAGCAAGGACTAATATGGGAGGCACACGATGCGCTTGGTCACCACGGCTTCTACCCAACACGCCGTACCTTACTGGACAGGTTCTGGTGGCCAGGACTCGAATCTGACTTAAAACGACATATCAACACCTGTCACGCATGTCAGCTACGCCAAACGACCAAAGTATGCATCCCACCTACTGTTGACATACCTGCACCGCTCTTCCGGAAAATGTATGCAGATTCCATGCTGATGCCACTGGCCATGGGCTTCCGCTACATTGTACAAGGCAGGTGCTCACTGACAGCATGGCCGGAATGGCGAATGCTACGACGCGAAACCGGACACACACTTGGTGTGTTCTTATTCAAAGAAGTGCTTTGCAGATGGGGTGGGGTAGAGGAGATCGTCACTGACAACGGCACAGCATTCGTATCGGCCCTAGACTGGCTACAGAAGAGGTATGGCATCACGCACATCCACATTTCTGCCTACAACTCCCGTGCCAATGGGATCATCGAACGACAACACCACACGATTCGCGACTCAATAGTCAAGGCTTGCAACGGCGACATCAGCAAGTGGCCAACTATCACACCTCACATATTCTGGTCAGACCGTGTCACAACTCGCAAAGCAACAGGCCACTCCCCATACTTCATGGCACATGGAATAGAGCCTATCCTACCCTTCAACATCATTGAGGCCACCTTCCTTGTTCCAGATATCTCCAATCCTCTAACTACAGCTGAGTTAATAGCCCTACGCACATGACAGCTCGAAAAGCGTGACGATGACCTAGCAGCCATCCGTAACCAAATCCTACATAGCCGCTTTGCATCGATTAAGCAATTCAAGTCTCAGTTTGCCAGCACAATCCATGACTATGACTTCCAGCCCGGCGCGCTAGTCCTCGTACGCAACTCCGCAATTGAAACAGACCTGGGACGGAAAGCGAAGCCCCACTACCTTGGACCAATGGTCGTTCTTTGCCGATCCCACAATGGCGCGTACCACCTCGCAGAACTCAACGGCGCAATATCAAAACTACGGTATGCCACATTCCGCCTAGTCCCCTACCACGCACGCTCTCGTTCCTCTATCCCCATCACTGCCATCGTTGCCGAAGAAGATCTCCAGGTTCTCCATGGAGAAGACTGAAAAAAAAAAAAAAAACTT
>QLPN01002518.1:1801-42210 GCA_003314395.1 Albatrellus ellisii | reverse complement strand
CTTTCATTTTCTTCATTTAGACTACAGTTTACTTCTCTTTCAATACCCCCGGCAGATGTAAGACCTGCAAGCAGGCTACTGACGATTTTGGACACAAGATCTAGGTTACTTACTTTACAGCCACGCGCCAGAACGACCTGGCAGCGCATAGTATGATACGTCTATAATGCACTAAAACTATGCTATGCGAATGCTGCCAAGGAGACGGAGCAACATACATACGAGACTACCGTATTTAAGGAGTCGGGGGTGCACCCCTCCTCTCCAGCTACTTTCCAGCCATTACGAGTACAAGCTACCTTCCAGTTACCACGAGCCATCAGTTGAATCATGCAGATTCTACGCTACGCCAAGCCCGCTGCTATCTCAGTTTCATTTCTCAATATCATCTTCATCCATTCTATTATGTGTTCTAGCCTAAGAGTCCGCTGCTCTGGTCATACACGTCTATCAAACCACCTTACACCTTGAACTCGCACGGAAGACATTTACATTCCGTACACTGCATCAAATGAATGAGATGGTGAAAAGCATGTGCAAGTGCATTGATGTACCTTGGAGAAAAGTGCCACAAGTTGCCTCATTATCTGTTCCCTGTGAATCCCCTGTGTGAACCAGGATAGTGTCAAAATGTATGTCTTGTCTCCCAGCATGGCCTTTGACAAGGGGAGTAGCACAAATATGATCCAGATGTCCAACATGGTTGACTGCAGCCAAATTAGGAAGTTGGATAGAGAGAATTTTGTAGAGATCAAAGCAGTTGATGTTGTTGGGGAGAACTGGGGTTTTTGGAGGAGGATATGCTCAGCAGATGAAAGTTGTGAGCAGAGGAAGAAAGTCAATGGCATGGAAGTCAGTTGTGATGGTAGCAAGGTCATAGTGCAGGAAACCTGGCTTCTTTGCAATGACATGGGAGGCTGCAGGGTCAGAGCTTGTGGTAAGGGTATTGTTCTCTTCAATGTCATCATTGTTGTCTTCCACATCACCACTGCCATCTGGAGGATCATCTGCACCAAGGGAATGATCGAGAATCCAATTGAGATAAGCAGCAAATTGCACAACTGCCTCCTGGTGACCCAACCAGATGGTCATCTGATGAATGTATTCCTGCTTGTTGCTGGCCCTGTATGCCTCCTTTGCATAGTCGATATGCAGGCATTCAGGTGATTCTGTGTTGTAACCATCTGCAGAACCATGGGATTTGATTGCTTTGATGTAGTGTAACAGTTGATGGGGCTTGGGAATGTTGAAGTGTCAATGAATCTCCATCCTTATGAAGATATCTTAGTTCTTGTGAAACATGTTCAATGCCTCTTCCATCACCACTAAGGTTTTTGAGGTATGTACTTGAAACTGTGTGTAA
This sequence comes from Albatrellus ellisii, assembly GCA_003314395.1. Taxonomy (NCBI): domain Eukaryota; kingdom Fungi; phylum Basidiomycota; class Agaricomycetes; order Russulales; family Albatrellaceae; genus Albatrellus; species Albatrellus ellisii. Next base: position 40,847 of record QLPN01002518.1, on the reverse strand, counting down.
TAGATGAAATCAACAACTGCAACAGCTGTTCACAGAACCACTAGTTGAACAGCTCCAACCAAAAGTCCAACAAAAACATGTTGCATTTCTTTATGTTCCTGCCCTGTCCACTGTGAAATATATAAGATACCATTCTTGAAGTGGTGAAGTCCAGGGTAGCCAGTCATACTACAAAAGTGTGCATTGATCTCTTCTGAACCAGCCACTGAGATACACCAATTGACAAGATGATCTTTGAAGACACCCTTGTGAAGTTGATGCAGGATATTGGGAGTGAAGCAAGAGAAGATATCAGTATGAGGAAGATCAGCCCAGAAAGGCTGGTACACTTGAAGACCTTGTTCCTTGAATGTGCTGACATTGTGCCCAGATTATTTTTGTTCCAGGATAATCTTTGTATGGTCCTGGTCACAGAGTAACAAATCTAGCTGCATCCCACATTCTTCAGGGTGAACACAGCACTTGGGACAATGGCTCTCCTTGCAACAGGCAATGAGGCATTGCTCTGGGAAGTCAGCAACATAGGCTGCAAGAATGGGAAATGCTTAGTGGATGAAGCCATCCCCACAAGTAATGTCCTCACTATCTTTCCCTGCTTTGATGATGGGATGAAGGAGCTGCCACATGCAGTAATGAAACAGACAGTATCCCTGAACTGAGTGTGTATCATCAGTATAGTCATCGAGTTTAGTGACAGGTAGGTATCTGATCAAGACTGTAGCATGCACAGTTGGCTTTTGTCTAATACATTTTTTTATGTTTCCAATAGTCATGTAGACTGGTCAGGCACTTTTATCACCCTGGAACTGGGACAATTGAGTCTTGTCCAATGAGATGATAAGTGGTGCAATCATAGAGCCAACAGGTAAAATTTCCTGTCATTTCCTGTTACCTGCAGTCACATAAACATTGTAGATATGACAAACTTGTGTGTTCCACCACTAATCACTGGTCCACATCTCATCATACTGGTGATCCTCTCTCTCAGGATCAGCGTATATTTCTTTGGGCACAAAGTGCATTATCTGCAAATGTGGGATTCCCCATCAAGTCTTTCACACACTCAACTGGGTCCCATCACCAGAGCTTGAGTTTCTCAGGGGCCATCCATTCCCTGTCATCTGTGAGCCAGTCTCCAGGCAAATCCACAATGTCACAGGTCCACCCCAGAGCCTTAGTTGCAAGACTATCAATCTTATCAAGGAAGGTGTGGTTGCTTTCATGTGCTGCTGAGTCTTTGGAGAAAATAAGATTAATGCTTAGGGAGCAGTGTTACTGTTTGACTCACAATTGGAAGCTTGAGGTAAGTGTCAGTTTGCTTTTGACTGACATTCTTGATAAGCCATTCAGCTAGCTGCCACTCATCCTCATCCTCAAAAGGCCCCCACTTTCCACCTCCAGCTGCTTCTTGGGTATGATGAATTGATGTGAAGTGTGAAATACCTGTGTGCCATGCAGCCCCTGCCTTTGCCTCCTCTGGGAAAGACTTGACAAAGACCACTTTGCTGGTGGGTTCAGTTGATGGAGGGAGGGGAGCCTCTTCATTGGGGACCTCAGCCATTGCTTGATGGGACCAAAGGGGGGGTGATGGGATTGAATTTTCGTCAGCAGTGCAATCCACCCCAGCCTGGTTGATATTGGTGTTGAGGGTGCTAGATGGCTCTACAAGATTACTGACACCCATCTGCTTGCTGACAAAGCTTGTGGCATCAGAGGTGGATGGGAGATGCTCATCAACATACTTGCTGAACTCCTTCTTAGAAGCCTCTCAACATTTGATAGATTGACCAATATGCTTGTGCAAGCCTGGTACTGTTGGAAAGGGGCCTTTGCCACAGAAACCATATCACTGAGACATGGATGAGAACATCACTGTGCACTTAGATGTTTGGTACACTTAAAAATTTTGGCACACCATTTTATGGTGGGTGACACATGTCATGTTACTTCATGTCATTGTGGCATCAGCCTCCTGCTCCTTCCCCTGGTCATCAGGCTGCATGTGCTCATCTCATTAATGATGATGTACCTGTGCTGTGTTGCTCACAACACCTCACCTGTTGTCTGGGCCACTTCCTCAATAGTGCCTATGGCCTGTGCAATTTTGTGGACATCCTTGGCAAGGGGGGATTGGATGACAGTGACAACAACAATGTGTTCATGATGCCTCAAGCTGGAACTTCACTCTCCACTATTCTTTCCCATGCCATTTTGTGTGATCCCCTCACTCTGAAACAAGCACTTTCTGGCCCAGACAGTGACTCATGGTGCTCCACATGTGATGAAGAACTCATGTCTCTACAAAGGCTCCACACTTGGGACCTGGTTGACCTTCCCCCTGGTCAGAACCTTGTGGGAAATCAATGGGTTTTTAAGCACAAAGCTGATGGAAGATACAAAGCACACCTTGTCACTAAAGGATATACACAAATCCATGGAGTTGATTACATGGAAATGTTCTCCCCAGTAGCACATTTTGAATCACTATGCACACTCCTTGCAATTGCAGCCTTTGAGGATTGGGAAGTACACTCAATGGACATCAAGTCTGCATTCCTTAATGGTGACCTAGATGAAGAAATATACATGGACCAACTGCATGGGTTCATAGTCCCTGGAACAGAAGGGAAAGTGTGCTGCCTCTCAAAAGCCATCTATGGACTAAAACAAGCCTCAAGGCAATGGCACCAAAAAATGCATGGATTGCTACTTGCCCTCTCCTTCACTTGTATGCTATCTGACTCTGGCATCTATTGTTGGAAATATCCACGATATTTGTTCAGCTCCACCTTACTTACACTGTCATACATATCTATTACATTCTTCTAACACACATTACATACTTACATCACTCACAACCACATTCCTACACCACGATCAACAAAACCCACTTTCTACACTCTGCCTGAACCTAGTTCAGTGGACATTACAAATACTTATGCCCCCACTTCTACCCACTCTAAGACATCTTACAGTATGTCTTACCACCTTTCCCCACTCTGTGGCTTAGCCTGCACCACATACAACTGCCTTCTTGCTGCCCTAAATATCATGCTTTTCTTGTCCTTCTCTGTTGGCTCATTCCTGTGCAAACATCTATGTCTCCACATCCTCAACACAACCACTCATCATCATACTCTACATGGATGACATCACTATCCTGGGAGGCTCACTTGAAGAGGTAGAAGCATGCAAGTCAGTTTTGCAATCCATCTTTCAGATGACTGACCTGGGAGAGATCAAATCGTATCTGGGCTTGCATGTCACACAAGATTGCTCACAACACATCCTGGAGATAGACCAAGAAGCCTACATTGGGGACATCTGTGATCAGTTCCAGATGCAGGATTGCAACCCCATTTCAACACCACTTCCCCTGGCTTCCACTCCTACCAAAGCTCTGAACACCTATAACATGACACAACCTCTTCAAAGTGAATACCAGCAACTGATTGGTTCTCTGCTATATGCCTCAATTGTCTCCAGACCTGACATATCCTTTGCTGTCATGAAGCTGTCACAATCCCTATCTAATCCCTTACCACTTCACCTCTCCATTGCTTGACACATACTTCACTACCTGAAGGGCACCATTCATCATAGACTTCAGTACAGCAGTAACCCAGGAACTGGCATCACTGGATATTCTGATTCTGATTGGGCGGCAGGTTGCAACAACAGGGAGTCCATTGGAGCATATGCCTTCCTACTTGGAGGAGGGGCTATTGCTTGGGCATTGTGCAAACAGCACACCATATCCCTGTCATCAACAGAAGCTGAGTACATGTCACTCTCACAAGTGGCTGCACAAGGGATGTGGCTGAGATCTCTGTTGAAGGAGATAGGTTTCACTTTTACTTCCCTCTTTTACTGTATGGGGATAACAAAGGATCCATTGACATAGCGACCAATCCAGTCATCACTCATGGTACTAAACACATAGATACCCAGCATCATTACATTTGTGAGTGTCTTTCTTCTGGTGCTATTGCAATTCAACATCTACCCTCATCCTTTGTTACAGCAGATATATTAACCAAGCCTTTATCACTTCCTCTGTTCTCTTCTCATCACCTTGGCCTCAATCTCATAGAGTGTGTTCCCAGTAAGGGGGGGTGTTGACATCCACATCACAGCTTAGTCACATCCTGTTTCTTCTTTTGGACTTTTTACTGTACACACACATACAAACACCCTCACATGTTCACTGTACAAACTTCCTTGGTCTGTGCACTACCATAGATACTATAAGTAGCACACAATAGCTCTCTAAAACGATAAGAACTATCCAAGTTCCATTTCATGCATGGCCTGTTCTCATCAGTCATGAGTTGTGAAGTCAGCATTTGGTGCAATCAGTGCTTTTCCTATTTCACTCATCTGTATAGCATGATACTTTAATCATTCATGTCCAGACTCCACCTCATTGCAAATATCCCTATGATCAACCCTACATTGTAAATTTCTGTTTTGTTTTGTTGTGCTCCTGTCTTGGAGCTAGACTTGTATTTACATGACACATCATCTGTCAGAAGAAATAGATTTCCCCAACCCAGAATTTGTCTCCCCTCTCCTGTCCAAGTTCAAAGTAAAAAAGTGCTCTCCATTTCCTCCTCCATGTGTCTTATAGTGAAGAAAGTGCATGTACCTCATAGGTCACATTTATAACTGCATTGCATTCTCTATTGCATTCTCCCTTGCATTGTGTTACATTCTCTTTATCACATTATATCACCCATTTGTTGCTCAAGTCACATTTCCTTTTGTCACCCCAGTCATGTCACACTATCATGCTTATCACTCTTAACTACTAACTCTTTTTACCTTGGTATCTAGAGAATCTTATGACTTGCACCCTCCAGCAATTGTTGTGGTTGTGGTTGTTATTCCCCTTCAGCCCAGCCCAGCACAGCACATATCAATGTCATTACTTACTTTCTAATTCTCCAGCCCTATACTGTACAGCATGGTCTGTACATTCTCTCTAGTACTATATATACATAGGACTCCTAGCAGTTTATTCCCCAGTTCTGATCATCTGGGATATCCGCTAGGTACAGTAGTGTCTCTTCTCTCTTGTTCTACTTAACTGATTATATATCTGGGATATCCACTAGTCTTTGAAGCAAGATTTGTGAAACACAGGCCATACATGTAGAGAGAACTTGGATAGTTCTTATATTACTATGGTGCACAAGATAGCTACTTATAGTAAGTATAGTAATGCACAGACCATTGTAAGTATGGACAGATGATGTGTGTACATGTATGTGTGCATATGTACATGTGTGTACAGTAGTCAACCAAAAAAGGAAGGAGATATTAGTCAGTGTATGATCATCAACACCCCCCCACACTGGAAACACACTCAATGAGACCAAGTCCAGAGTGATGTAGAGAAAAAAGGGGAAGAGATAAGGACTTAGTCAGAATGTCAGCAGTAATAGAAGAAGAAGGAAGGCATTGCATGGCTATAGTATTGTTGGAAAGACACTCATGAATGTAGTGATGGCAAATGTCTATATGTTTTGTGCCATGAGTGATGATGGGATTGGTAGCTATGTCAATAGAACCTTTGTTGTCTCCATATAATAGTAAAGGTGAAGAAAAACTGAAACCTATTTCCTGGAATAGCAATTGCAGCCACATGCCCTGCATGGCAGCTTGAGACAACAACATGTATTCTGCTTCTGTTGAGGAAAGTGATACAGTGTGTTGTTTGTGAGAAGACCACACAATGGCACCACCTCCTAGCAGGAACGCATGTGCTCCAATTGACTTTCTGTCATCTTGGTTGGCTGCCCAGTCTGAATCCAAAAAACCAATTACACCAGATCCACCATTACCATCATATCATATGTGGAAGTGGATAGTCCCCTTGAGGTAGCATAGAATGTGACATGCAGATGTGAGGTGAGACTGTGGTGGATTGGATAGGAATTGGGATAGTTTCATAACAGCAAAGGTGATATTGGGTCTGGATACAATGGCGGCATATAGCAGGGAGCCCACCAATTGTTGGTAGTTGCTGCGAAGGGATGGTGGAGCAGTGTAATCAGTGTTGGCTTTGGTGAGTACAGCACCTGGTGGAAGGGGGGTTGTTGTTGCATTGCAGTCTGTTAGTTGGAAATGATTGAGAAGATCATTGATGTAGGCTTCTTGGTCAATGTCAAGAGTGTGTTTTGGTCAGTCTCATGTGATGTGTAGGCTGAGGTATGATTTGATTTCTCCTATGTCCATCATCTGAAAGATTGACTTTAGGACTCCCTTGCATTGCTCAACTTCTTCAAGCAATCCTCCTAGGATGGTGATGTTGTTGACATATAGGACTATGATGAGTGGTTGAGTGGAGGAGGTAGAAATGTATATGCTAGAATCAGAGAGGGTTCAGGAGAAGGATAGGTTTAGCAGGGTACCATGCATCTTGTGATGCCATTGGGATGATGCCTATTTTAAACCATAGATCACTTTCATTAGCTGGCAAACTTTTCCTTCTGTTCCTGGTACTATGAAACCATGTGGTTGGGCCATGTAGATTTCTTCATCAAGATCTGCATTTAGGAAGGCAGATTTGATGTCCATTGAATGGACTTCCCAATCCTCTAAGGCAGCTATGGCAAGCAGTGTGCAGAGAGACTCAAAGCATGTGACAGGGGAGAAAGTTTCAGTGTAGTCAATGCCATGAATCTGTGTATAGCCTTTTGCAACGAATTGTGCTTTATAGCATCCATCAGCCTTTTGCTTGAAGACCCACTTATTCTCTACAGGGTTGTGGCCTGTTGGGAGATCAACAAGGTCCCAGGTGTGGAGCTTTTGTAGTGATGTGAGTTCTTCTTCACAGGCAGAGCACCAGGACTCACTATTGGGGCTGGAGAGTGCCTGCTGAAGAGTGAGTGGATCACAAGAGATGGTGTGGGAGAGTATGGCTGACATTGAGGGCCTGCTTTGTGGTGTTGTGAAGATGTCATTACCATCAGACCCCCCCCTTGCCAAGGATATCAACAAAGGCACACAGGCCATAGGAACTATCAGCAAAACAAGCAGGTTGACAGCCAATACACTCAGAGCAGCAGAGCATGGGTGCACCATTGTCCACCAGAATGACACAAGGCTCATGATGGGCAGGTGGAGACTGACCCTGCCAGTGAGGAGCAGGAGCTGGCAGTGCATCCACAATCTGACTGATGCACTGGGCATGAACCCACAGAGGAGCAAGGACTGGTATCAACACCCTGGGAGGAGTGACAGGAGCCACAGCACCAGGAGGAGGTGTGGTGTCCAGAACAGGGGGTGACACAGGCTGAGGGAGTCAGTCAATAGGCAGTGTGTCGTTGGTTCCAGTGGGAGGTAGAAGAGGTGGAGCACTGATCACAGGTGCTGCATGATCACCAACTCCAGGGGTGACAGTAACACAGCCAACATCATGGCTGCTGTTGTCCCCACTGTCAGAGTTGCTGTCAGAGTTGCTGTCAGAGTTGATGTTGACAGCAGTGGGTGGTGCAGGAAAAGGTCCTGGACAGTGGGATGAGAGACAGTGTTGATGGCCAGGAAGACCATTTCCTCAAACATGACATTGCAGCTGACAATGAACCATTGATCATGAGCACTCCAAAAGGTCCATCCCTTGGTGCCTGCCTCATAGCCAACAAAGGTGAGGGGCCAAGACTTAGCACCCAACTTGGTATGCTGATGATCAGGAAACTTGACCCATGCATGACAGCCAAAGACTCAGAGGTGGGAGACATCAGGCAGAGCAACACTAGGGTGCTAGAGGGAAAGAGGAGTTTGCCAGCCAAGGCACTTTGTGGGTGAAAGGTTGTACGTGTGTACAGCTGTCTGGACAGCATGTTCCCAGAACCCAGGGGAGAGACTGGAGTGGTGGAGGAGTGACAGAGTGTGATTGAGGATGGTTCAATTCCATCTCTTGGCTCAACCACTCTGTTGGGGTGAGTATGGGATGGTCCATTGATGGGTGACTCCCCTGGTATTCAGAATATCTGCCACAGTTGAGTTAATGTATTCCCCTCCCCTATCAGAGTGTAAAGTCCACAGCCAATGACCAAAAAGTGAGTGAATGTGAGCAAGATAGTGTTCCAACACTAGCAAGAGTTGATCTTTAGTTCATAGGGGATAGACAATGCCAAAGCCAGTATGATCATCTAGAAACTTGGTGAAGTACATGTTACCCACCTGTATGGATGCAGTGCCAACAGCTCTGACCAGGTTTGAATGCAAGAGGTTGAGAGCTTCAGTGGCACATGATACAGAAAGGTGGAAAGGTGTCTGAGGGAATTTTCCCTGTAAGCAGCCAGTGCAGGGAGGTGAAGATGATGATTCAGTGGGCTGAGAGAAGCCTGACAACTGGCCAGGTGTAATCTGCTAAGAGCAGCCTATTGGACGGTCTTAGGGAATGTCTGTAATGATACCCCTGGTAACAAGGTAGTGAATACATGCTTGATATGCATAATAGATGTTCCTAATGACAATGAAGATTGGGATTAATGAGATAGTAATGAGGATGATTCCACCAATGACTATATGAGGATCCAGAGTGATGAGTTTAGGATGTCTTAGTGATGCTTAGAGTGACTTTAGAGATCTTAGACTTAGTTCTTAGAGGATGAAGCAAGTTTGTAGTGAGCTTAGGTCAAGCACAGTATAGGAGAATCCCTAGATTGCAAAGTTTACAAGACTGGGGTTTAAGACTGCCAGTCTTTCAACTACTTATACAAAACCAGAGTCCTAAGTATAGTAAGGTTGCACAGTAATGCACAGTAAGTAAACAATAATGTGCAGTAAATTGTATCTGTTGTGTAAGTAGTGTGGCTCAGCCACAAGCACAAAATGAACTGGATGTAAACAAAGTTAAATAGAGATGAGACAAGATGAGTCCTTGCCAATTGTATAGTAATGGTCCTTAGCAAGTAAATGTTATAATAAATAAAAGAAGATAAAAGAAAAGATAAGTCTTTATAGTACTTGGAGCTATGCTCACACTTAAGTATGTAAATACTTAAGTACTATAAAGAGAAAAGGAAATGAGTCCTTACTATAAGTAGGAGCTAAGCTCACTGCTGTAGTTAATACTACACTTATAGTAAGTAAAAATATAAGAAAGAAAAAAGGAAAAGAAAAAGAAAAAAAGAAAACCATTATGAGGTGCCAAAGCAAGTGCCTCATAACATAATCCACTGTATAACTTCTTCAGATAAGTGGCCAAGATGCTCATGCCAGACATGTACTGACAGGGGTGCTATGGCATGTAGAGTGATGGGGGTTTCCAGAGAGACCCAGTACATGCCATTTTCCAAGAATCCTACACTGAGAATGCAACCATTGTGTGAGATGGAGCAGCTGTCCCCAGTGAAGGTGACTTGGAACCCTTGACTGGTAAATTTGCTGATGGAGAGGAATCATCCAGAGGCACCTGGGACATGTAAGACTCCAGATAGTGACAGGGATACTTCAGTTTTGTCAGGGAGTATATGGTGATGGCTGCAACTGCCAGATCCAAGACAAGGAGTCATCACACCATTACCAACAGTTACATTTTGCAGTGTTGTGGAGTATGATTCAAGATCAGTCTGGTGCAGGGTGATATGATCAGTACATCCTGAGTCCAGCATCCACATGGCAGAGCTGCCAACATAGTAACATGTATCAAATACAGAGGCAGAAGAAGACATTGTGTTTTTACTAGGTGTGGGATCCCCTTCTTTGTTTCTATCCTTCTTCTGTTTGTCTAACCTCACCTTTACATCATCTGGCATTCCATGAAGGGTCCAACAACTATCCACTGTATGATTCTTCCTCTTGCAGTGGGTGCAGAATTTTCCATTGCATGTGGGAGGTGTTACATGCAAATTTTGGAAAGTGGATAGGGCTGAATGAGGTTTGGAATGTGCTTCTTCATCTATAATTTGTCCTCATATAACTCCCAGATTTAGTTGGTTAATGTTGGAAGAGGCAAGGACAGAGGAGGCAAAGTGTCCCCAGGAAGAGGGGAGCATGTTGAGAAGAATGAAGCACATTTGCTGCTCCATGACATCGATTCTGGATTTTGCCAGACATTCTTGTGTGATGAGAAGAGTATTGATTTGAGGAGTGAGAGGTGAATGTATATCATACTTGCATGTCATAAGGGATTGGAAGTGGACAAAGGCTGTGACTGCAGTCTGCTTGCCATAGATCCCTTGTAATAGTGTCCAAGCTCATGTGGCATGTATGGAGTCAGAGGTGATGATTGTTGTGGGCTGTGTGCTGCAATGCATTGAGATAACAGCCTTCATGATTGATGAAGCTGGGCAGCACAGCAGGGAAGCAAACATGATGACATAGAATTGATAAGCTTAGAGCCCAAGGGCCATTATAGCAGGAGACAAGCCTGTAAGATAGAGAAGATGTGTACCAGAGGGAAGAGGGTACACAGAAGACAGAAAGAGCTGCATAGAGCAGGTATGTGAGAAGAGAACTCAGGGAGTAGAAGAGATATTCACCTCAGCACATGCAGAAGTGCTGAGGTGAGAACATGATGAGATAAAGAAAATATAGTAAGAGCAAAATAGAGTTGAAGAGGAGTTCAAACCATAAAGAGAAAAGAAATACCAATAAGATGAGATAGAGATAAGTATACTTAATAAGTAAACAGTGTGATCAGCATCATAAGGTAGTGAAAAACCAACAATGATTTCATCATTGTCTTTCCACAACTGTATGTCTTTGGTATTAGTGATGGTGACAGTTGGAAGACCCCCTTCTACATTCTCTGTCAATGTCATGGGAGTGACTTCAGGTTTTGATATAGTATACCAAACTCCCATGATGACTAGTGTGGACTTGACAATGTTTGCCCATTGATGATAGTTATTGGAGGTTTTGAGGATGATGTTAATCTTTGGTATGGAGACAGCATGAGATGAAGGTAGGAGTTGTGAGAAGAGGATAGTGAGTACAAGATAAGAGTAGGAGTTGAGTATGGTGAAGATGAGTGTGAGAGTGAGCAGGAGAGATATGCAAATAGCCCAGGCAGGGCCCATAACCTATGAAACACAGGCCATACACTGATGAGCATCACACACACATAACACCAGAAAATGACCATCAGCAACATCAAAGATGAACACAGCAACATTAATGTGCCACACACAACAATCATCCACAGTCACATTAATCACTCAATCGTGCAGGTGTCGGAAAACAATACTGGGTTGGCCAACAAGGGATAGGACAAATAGGCTGAGGAGCAGTCTAGACCAGTCAAAGTAACCATGGAGGCATGAGTCGTGAAGTCAGCATTTGGTGTGATCAACGCTATTCCACTTTTGCTCATCCAATATAGTATGATACTTTATTCACTCATGTCCAGACTCCATTCATTTCAAATATCCCTATGATCTACCCCTGCACTGTAAATTTCCTGTTGTGATTTGTTGTGCTCCAGCCTTGGAGCTAGACTTGTATTTAGATAGCCCATTGTCTGTAAAAAAAGGAGCAGATTTCCCCTGCCCACAATTTGACTTCTCCTCTCTGTCCAAGCTCCAAGTGAACAAGCATGCCCTAATCTTCCCTACATGTTTCCCATTTACAAAGAAATAGCGCATTCTTTGTAGGTCATGTCTATTTTACATTGCCCTCTCCATTGTGTTGCATCCAGTTGCATTCTTTATCATGTCCTCCCTCAAGTTGCATTCTCCATTGCATTGTGTCAATTCTCCATTTTGTTGCATTTTCCTTATCTTGCCATATCACCCATTTGTTATGAGAATTGCATTCCCTTTTGTTGCCCCAGTTGTGTCACACTATTGCCCTTAACTACTAAAACTCCTTTTACCTTGGTGTCTAGAGAATCTTATGACTTGCACCCTCCAGCATTGTTGTGGTTGTGGTTGTTTTCTCCCTTCAGCCCAGCACAGCATGTATCATATTGGAGCCCACCATGAGGGGCTGCAAGTCAAGATTACATCTAGACACCACTACAATCTTTGTTCACAAAGATGCACAAGCTTGTCAACAATTAAAGTGCTACAAGACAAACTCGTGAGGCCGACACTGTGTTGAAGCCAAACAACTGAAGAAGACTAAAAACAAAGGACAATCGCGCTTCAACTAGTGGATATCCCAGATATATTAGAAAGGTAAAGAGATGAGCAGAGAACTGGTACTGTACCTAGCGGATATCCCAGATGATCAGAACTGGGGAATAAACCACTAGGAGTCCTATGTATATATAGTACCCTGAAGCATGCACAGACCATGCAGTACAGTGTAGGGCCAGAGAATGAGAAAGTAAAGTAATGATGTCATATCTAATAATAGAGGGGATGCATCAGTGCTGACTGAGGCTCCACAGCAACTGTGGGAGTGATTGGTGATATTCTGCAGCAGGTGTGAGAAGGATTGGTGAGCATGTGCAGTAAGTGTGAGAAGAGGAGTCATAACTAAAAATAGAATGGGCCAATTGGAGATTGGATGACATGCACATCATTGGCCGATAAAGATGAAGAGAAAGAATATATGACCGTGGGAATCACTTTGATAGATCAGGAGCGATTGTAAGATCTATGATGATATAGATGTAAGAAAATAGAGGAAAATGAAGAGAAAAATAGGGAAAATAATAGCGGCCTGACAAAACTCAAACAATTTGTCAGCCCATCACATTATTCTCCACCTTCTACACATTCCCTGCTCATAGAAGAAGAACTAATCATAACCCCACATGCTCCATCTCCTGTAGACTCATCATTCTTCTCAGTGGCTAGCACTTTATCATCACCTTTGATCTCAACTATCACCCCAGCCCCATCTCACCAAACCAATCATCAATCTAACTCACATACCCCACCCCATATCACACCAATGGCAAATCAGTACACAATGCCTGCACAAGGTGACAGAACCACACCAATATTTGACCTGAAGTGCCCTCATGACCTCAGACAATATTTTGAAGATCTCAAATTCCACTTCAATCTTGCACAAATTCAAGATAATCAAACACATAAAATTCACATGTGACAATATGTCGACATAGATGTCCAGGACCTCTGGGCAATGCTGCTGACATATAAAGATACCACTAAAACATATGAAGACTTCAAAGCAGAGATCTACAAACAATACCCTGGGTCCAAAGTCACTTGGAAGTGGACCCACACAGATCTATCAGTCCTCATACAAGAATGTAGACTCTTGGGTATGCAGTTGCTAGGCGACTTTGCTGACTACCACTGCCAGTTCGTAGTCATTGCAGGTTTCCTGTGGAGCGCCCAGCAACTCTCAGAATACAAGCAGGGTAACCACTATGCTGAAGGCTTCCCACCTGGTCTGTGGGAATGCATTGCTCTACATTTACATATAGTCCTACCACAACATGATCATGAAAATTCATATCCACTCAAGGACATAGAGGCAGCAGCACACTATGTGCTTCATGACACAACACCAGCGATTCACATGACAGGCCCAACACCATCTGTGACTACCTCTACTACTTCACTGCCCCCTACTAACATTAAAATAGAACCACCCAGAGTACCAGATATGGATGCTTGGGCTCAGGCGATTGCCAGAGCACTCGAATCCCAACATGCGATACGTCCACAACAACAAGGGACCACACCACCATGTGAAAATGGTAACACATGCAATTTCTGTGGCGAGACAAATCACTATATTCACGAATGCTTGGTCATCAATGACTACATCGCACAGGGTAAAATTAGCCATAATGCTGATGGAAAGGTTGTTCTACCAACAGGAATCTTTGTGCCTAGGGGCATCACTGGAAGATGGTTGCACAACTGTGTCAATGAGTGGCACTGCCAAAATCCAGGAAATGTCAGTGCTGGTCAAATGATGCTAAACATGCAGGCAATGAATGGCTGCAATTTCAATTTTAAGGGCACCAGTTCATATCAGCTGTTGAAGGATGAGCACATTGTGAATCTCAAACATGAGCTGTATAACTTGCATCATGCACAGGTACCCTTCCAGCCTACCATCAGGACACAAAGGCAGTGTGCAGAAGAGAATTCTGTGTCAGGTGACAACTCTCGCAATGTGCCTGAGGTACCTCTGCCTCACCAATCTAACTCACATGCACTGCAGGCAACTTGGGAGTCAACACCTCCTCAGGCTGAGACTACTTGGTCAGCAACCTGAAATGACAATGGTCTGCCTATTCACCCCTTTGCCCAGACATGAGACACAACAATTCCCATGCCTGTGTCCGCCAATCCTGCACCATCATGTGTCACACCTGTACAGAGAAGAACTGACAATGCAAACCATGTAGACCTGCCAATTCATGACAAAGCCCATGCAGCAGAAGTATTCCAACACACTATGGAAACACCGATAACTATCACCCATCATCAGCTCTACTCCATTGCCCCAGAAGTCTGCTACCGAGCTTGGGAGGCAATGACAGTGAAGAAAGTTCCCATTAATCCAGTCCCCACAGCTGCAGTAAACTACATGGAGGAGGAGGAGGATGAAAATGACATCATCAATAGCTATGCTCAGACCATCTCCAACAAAAATGTTTGTTGCCTAGCACATGATATGCCATGTGAGTTTGAAGAAGCAGTCACATCCAGTCGGCATGGCAAGCCAATCATCATCCCAGACCCATATGAAGCATACCTTCACAAGTTTCCACCTGGCCAGCTGCCAGACTCACTCATAGTTGCAAAAGAGTCAGTGTCACTGTGTTCCATATTACTGCTGGTCAACAACAATCAACAAATCAAAAGCATAATTGATCTGGGGTGCCAAGTAATCACAATGTCAGAAGAGGTTTGCCATTCACTAGGACTAATTTATGACCTGAGTGTGGTCCTAAATATGCAGTCAGTGAACAGTGAAGTTGACAGGTCACTTGGCCTTTGTAAGATGGTAGTCCCACATATCCCATAAGGGAGACCGGCACGCACTAGACTCAGGTATCACCCAAAGAATAGGATTTGCCAGCCATAACAAGCTGGAGTATATTCACTATACTACAGCTACCTATATACTCTAAGAGAAGGCGCATGGACCAGCACCACTACTCTAGGGCAGGTACTACAGTACTACTCCGCAGTACGCTATGACATCATGCGCAGCATGGGCGCATCCAGAACACGAAGTGACAGTAAGGTGAGTAAGATAAGATCAGATCAGATGAACTGAAAGGAAAGATGATCTAATCTTATCTAATCAAAAGGAAACTAAAAGAAAAGTAAAAGAATAAAGAAAAGAGTAAATGCTCCAATAATGAAGCCTGACAGCCTTGCCTGTAATGTTCCATTTTTATTCAAAGATATCACATTATATTTGCAGGTTCACATCATCTGCAGTCCAGCCTACAACATCCTACTTGGGCGACCATTTGACGTATTAACACAAAGTGTCATTCACAACTTTGGTAATGAGGATCAGACAATCATGATCCATGATCTTAACATGGGGTCATTGGTGACTGTGCCTATGCAGCCATGTGGATCCCATTGATTCCAGTTTTGCCTAAAGGAAGTATTGGGTTTTTGCAATTCAAGGTTGGGGAGATTGTGAAAATAATGACATGTCTATTTGCACCAATCCTGTTCCCATTTTTCACCTTTACACCACAAATCTGACTTTGACTACACTTCCAGTTTCTGATTCTCTTGATTCTTTGGACTCCACTGTTGCCATGTATGGGAAGAGAAAGTACAAGCCAGTAGTGAAGAAAGTATGCCTGATTATGGCTGATCTCCCATTGCACTTTCATATTATTTGCAATATATGCAGCAACCCACTTGCATTGATTCCTACACTTTTACACAATCCTCCACCATTTATTCCAGTTGGATGCTATACTAAAGAATGAAGAGATATCATAGACAGAGCACATGAAGGCAATTTCCTATGGCCCACCAAGCGTGATCTCATGCATCACTTTATGTGCTTGCAGCATTTGGGTTTTGCATGGGACAACTCTGAGTGAGGACATTTCTGGGAAGACTTCTTCCCACCCATCAAAATCCCCATTGTAGAACACAAACCTTGGGTACAGCACAACATTTCCATTCCACCAGGCATCTACAATGAAGTATGTCACCTTATTACCAAAAAGATCACAGCTGGTGTCTATGAGCCATCCAACTCATTGTACCAATCTTGCTGGTTTTGTGTCATCAAAAAGGATGGTACCAGTCTTCAGATTGTGCACAGTCTCAAGCCACTCAATGTGATGACAATCCAACACTCCAGCATACCCCCATTCACAGACCTTCTTGCTGAGCAATTTGTGGGTTGTGTTTGTGGCGCAACACTAGACCTGTATGTCAGCTACAATGAGTGGTTGCTCACAGAATTGTCGTGGGATCTAACTACATTCCAATCACCATTTGGTGCATTGCATCTCATCACCCTTCTGATGGGGTGGACAAATTCTGTTCCTATTCTTCATGAAGACATTACTCATATCCTACAGTCTGAGATCCCACATGTCACAGTACCATTTATTGATGATGTGCCAGTGAAAGGTCCCAACACTGATTACCATGATGCCAACAGTAAATATGAAACAATTCCTCAGAATCCCAGCATCAGACACTTTGTTTGGGAGCATTTCCAAAATCTTAACCATGTAGTCCAGCAAATGAAATATGCTGGAGGCACATTCTCAGGGCACAAGACAGTGCTCTGCACTCCAGACTTCAACATCATGGGACACCATTGTACTCAAGAAGGCTGTGTTCCAGAAGAATCATGTGTCATGAAAATATCCAATTGGGGTCCATGTTGTGACCTCTCTGACATTCACATGTTCCTTGGCACTGTTGGAGTACTTCATATCTTTATTCACAATTTTGCGCATCATGCTCATGCTCTCACCATGCTCACTTGTAAACTCCAACCCTTCATCTTCAGTCCAGAGCAGTTAGCAGTGCAAGAAGATCTCAAACAAGCCATTCTTTCATCTCCCATGCTGAGACCCATCGATTATCATTCACCTGCACTGGTTATCCTTTCAGTTGACACCTCATATATCGCAGTTGGCTTCATCCTCAGCCAAGAAGACTTGGAAAACAATGGGTGATGCTATTTCACATGTTTTGGCTCAATAATACTTAACAATCGAGAGTCACATTTTTCACAAGCAAAACTCAAGATCTATGGCTTATTCCATGCCCTGCGTGCATTGAAGCTCTACCTCATAGGTGTTTGAAACATCTTCATCAAAGCAGATGCCTGGTACATAAAAGGCATGCTAGCCAATCCAGATCTTGTGCCTTCTGTGAGTATCAATAGGTGGATTATCAGAATCCTTGCATTTCACTTCACACTAGTGCACATACCCAGTGTGGTCCATGGTCCCAATGGACTGTCACAACAACCCTCACAACCCAGTGATCTGCCAGAAGACAATGATGAAGAAGAATTTGATGATTGGATCGATCATTTTTATGGTTTCATGCATATTATTAATCCACCATTTCTGCATCTCCACACTACTCACCAATCCCTCACTGTGCTAGCTAACAGTATACCAGAACCCCCAACAGCAGGTGAGACAGTATTGCAACCAGATAATGAACATGCACCTGCAGCACTGATTCCACACAATGCTGCAGTGCTGCAACAGGATGAGCAGCTTCTCACAGTTTGCACATGGCTGGACAACTTACAGCACCCAGCTGATGTTGATGATGCACAGTATGCAAGATTCATGCACTATTGTACTGAATTTTTCATGGATACAGGATGGCTCTGGTGAAAAGACCCACATTGCCAGCACAAAGCAGTCCTCTTCTATGAAGAGTGATTACCTATTCTGTGATCTGCACACAATGATATCAGTCATTGGGGAATTTATGCAATGCATGTGTTAATCCATGAACAGTTCTTGTAGCCTCAGCTGCCATGAGATGTTGCCTGGTTCATGCAGACATGCCATCTCTGCCAACTGCAGCAGATCAGAAACATCTTGCTGCCACCAATAGTTGTGACACCTGCACCCTTATTTGCCAAAATGTACATGGATTCCATGCACATGCCTCCATTGGGTGGATATAATTATATTGCACAAGGTCATTGCTTGCTCATGCATTATCCAGAGTTTCACATGCTGCACTCCAAGATGGCTAAATCCCTTGGTGACTGGATATTCTTTGCCATTGGGGAGTGCTGACAGACATTGTCTCAGACAATGGCATGCTGTATGTTAAAGTGCTCAATTATTTGGCACAGTGGTATCACATTCAGCATCTATATATTTCAGGTTACAATTCCCATGCCAATGGCATTGTTGAGAGTCCACATTTTGATGTGCACCAGGCATTGTTCAAAGCTGCAGATGGCGATCAGTCAAAGTGGTCTCAGGTTGCATACTCTGTGTTTTGGGCTGACCACATTACAATTTGTAGGTGCATGGGGTGTTCCCCTT
Organism: Albatrellus ellisii; assembly: GCA_003314395.1. Classification (NCBI taxonomy): domain Eukaryota; kingdom Fungi; phylum Basidiomycota; class Agaricomycetes; order Russulales; family Albatrellaceae; genus Albatrellus; species Albatrellus ellisii. The sequence goes on along the minus strand of QLPN01002518.1, from coordinate 22,432 downwards.
ATTTTGCAGTTACTGGCACACACCCTATCCTACCCCTTGACATCACCAAAGCCACATATCTTGTTCCACCACCAGATTCTGTTCTGTCTACCACTGATCTCACTTCTTGCAGGGCAATTGCACTCCAGAAGTGTCAAGAGCATCTCACAGAGCTACACTCCACAGTATTTGATGTGCAACAGGAAGCTGCAGCCAGATTTGAGTGTGAATTTGATGCAACTATCCATGATTTTGACTTCCAGTGCAGCACTCTCATCCTCATCCATCATACCACCATTGAAAAGGCATTGAACCACAAGATGTGCCCTTCCTACCTCAGGCCTCTTGTCATGCTCTCATGTAATAGAGGCAGTGCATATATACTCTGTGAACTTGATGGTGCAGTTCTTGACAGGTCTATTGCCACATTTCACATCATCCCCTATTTTGTGTGACAGGTGACTCTCTTGCCTCCACTCAATGACCTCATTGACATCATGACAGATCATCTCCATCAACTGGAGTCTACTACATTAGACAACGTTGAGGAGCAAGTCATCAACTGCAACTAGAAATGCATCTCTTTTATTTTCTTTCTCTCTTTACTTATTTCCTGTCCATTTTTTCTTTTTTTGTGTCCACAAGTCTCTCACATGTCCCCTTTGCTTTCACCCTCTTGTTTTATTTGCAGAATTCTAAATGTACAAGGTAACAACACAAATACATGCATGGCACATGTGGTGACCACTACTCCTGCTCCTTTCCCTTGCCTTTTGACCCTGCCACCTTATGATGCATTGCACTATGCTCCAGGCTCTGCTGCTCTTCCTCCATGAGTTGCATGTGTATGATTTGGATTTCAGCCTCCAACAGGTGCATGGACCGGTTGATGGAGAGATGCTGCAGCCCCAGCTCAGCATACTGCATCTCATACCATCAAAAGGCCCCCCAGTTCATGGCTTCCATTGCATCACTGTTTTGGTAGTCAAGCTGCAGCAGGGCCATCAGGAAGTTGAGTCCCAGGTATGTGCCCACCTCTGGTAGGGGCACCTCAGACTTGGACTGAGAGCACATGATGGAGCGACTAGGCCTGGCTGCCTTGCTGCTGCCTTGTATGAAGAGTGGTGTCGGTGACTGCAGTTCTGTGACCAGCTGATTAGTGTCCATGTCATGCTGTGCCAAGTCAGGGACTTACCTGCTGTGACCGGCCACTCTGGCCATTCCATGAATTCACAGCATTGCCACTGCCATACACACCTCATGCATCACCCTGTCCACTCATACCACCTGCACTCACTATCCATGCATTGGCAGCAGCCACAAGGCTTCCTCACCTGAGAAGTGTCAATCATGCTGAGGAGAAGTTGTAGAGAGGGTACATACCAGCCAAGTTGGCCCCACATCCATCTGCTTCCACCCTCACTGCTTTGTTGCACTGGTGACTGTCTTCAGGGTCATTGTCCCTGTGTGCATGTGTTTTCATTGGTGCAGTGTGGTGTCCTTGTCCATGTCTTCTGCACCACATTTCAAGGCCATTGATGTAGTCAAGCCAGTCAGGTCTGCCATGTCTTCTCTGGCCTCATCCTCCTCCCTGGCACCCTCCTTGTCATCAATGTCCTTGTTGCCAGCATTGTTGATGTTGATTGGCTCAGGGGGTGCAGGTTGTTTGCCTTTGGCTGCTCATTGGGCCACTGCATGCACCTTGACACCTGCCTCTCATATCCACACCTGCCCATACTGTGGTGGAGGCAGCATGACCTCAGGCTTCTGCCTGCACATTCCAGCTCCTGCCTGCAATGATGCCCATTTGACTTGCTTGAGGGGCAGTCAGGTGTTCCTTGGCCATGCATGGCACACCCACCTCCCATTCCCCCTCCTCCTGCAATGCCAGCTCCACCCCCTCCTGTGTTGTGTGCTCCACCTGGGCACATTCCTCAGATTCACACTCTTCCCATTCTTGCACCTTGCACCCTGCCAGCTCCTGCACCTCCTGCTCTACACATTCTCAAGCCTTGCACTCCACCAGCTCCTGCACCTCCCACTCCACATGTTCTCAAGCCTCATGCTCTGCCAGCTCCCACACCTCCTGCTCCACATGTTCTTGCACCTCACACTCAGCCAGCTCACATGCCTTGTGTTCCACCCACTCTTGCACCTTGCACGCCTCACATTCCTGCTCAGTAGCTTCCTCAAGCTCCAGCTCACAATCAAGTGCCTCATCAGCCTGCCTGGACCATTCTGTGATCTGTGCTGGTGGCAGGAATTCTTGTGCCCAGCTGACCCAGCTCACTTCCACAACAGGTGCCAGGACACTGCACACACCTTCTATGAGAAAGGCAGCATCAGCTTCCAAGCCACCACACTGCTGGTGTTACCCCTGTGCATTGACGATGAGTCTCATGTGCCCCTGTGCCCATCTGTGTTACATACCAAGAGGCACCCTGCACCCACTGTCCACAATTGATATGCCTCCTCAGGCAGCCCTTCACCCTGCAGCCACTCATTGAGCATCATATGCATGCACACTCACAGATGCAAAAGTGTGTGGTCAGAGGTGGTGGTGGTGACAGAGGATGCACAGAACATGTTAGTGGATGGGTGGCAGCTGAAGGAGATGGTGTTGATGAAGCTTAATCGATGGCAGTCACTTCCACCATGCTCCTTGGTTTAGGGCAGGAGTACCTGTGCCTTCACACTTACTGCATGTCTTTTAGTCCTCCTTCCACATTTCTTTTTTTCACTCCCTTTCACATTTATGATTTTTCCTCTTCTTTCCATGCTTTCTCACACTCCACACAAAAAAAAAATCTCTCCACTTCCATTGCACCCCTTTTACTCTCTGCCACCATATTTCCACTCTATTTCACCTCTCCCTGTTCCCTCTCTGATCAGCCCTGCTTCACACTATTTCCTCATCTCTTTCCATCTGTCTCTCTCTTCTCAACCATCTCTCCAGCCAAAAAAAAAAATTCCCCATCTCTTTCCTTTTCCTCCTCTTTTCCCCACTCTAATTTTGCTGCTCACTACTATTGCTGCACTCCAGTTTCCCCTCCAGTTCACCCCTTCCCACACCGCATCTACACTCACCCTCCATCACAGCCCCAGACCCTGTCCCTCACCCTCACCCAGTTGTGTTCTACCCCTTTTCTGACGTTGGCTCCCCACATTCATGCACTACTTATCCTGTACCCATCCCATCCATGTTGTGCCTCACTGTGCCTTGGAGAGCATCTCTATACCCACCTATCTATCCACCCCTGCCACTCTTCCTCATCCACTTGTTTGTTCACTGTGCCTGCACCCTTACCCCTGCAAGTCGTCCCTTCTGGCTGTGTCTTGCATCCAATTGCATTGACTGCAGACAGTCAAGATTTCAGTTGGGAGGGGATGATGAGCATCACACACATGTAATGCTGGAAAACAACCATCAGCGATGTTAAAGACAGACACAGTGACATTAATGTGCCACACACAACAATCATCCACAGTTGCATTAATCGCTCAATCGCACAGGTGTCAGAAAACAATACTGAGTTGGCCAATGAGGGATAGGACGAATAGGCTGAGGAGCAGTCTAGACCAGTCAAAGTAACCATGGAGGCATGAGTCGTGAAGTCAGCATTTGGTGTGATCGACACTATTCTGCTTTTGCTCATCCAATATAGTATGATACTTTATTCACTCATGTCCAGACTCCATTCATTTCAAATATCCCTATGATCTACCCCCACACTGTAAATTTCCTGTTGTGATTTGTTGTGCTCCAGCCTTGGAGCTAGACTTGTATTTAGATAGCCCATTGTCTGTCGAAAAAGGAGCAGATTTCCCCTGCCCACAATTTGACTTCTCCTCTCCATCTGAGCTCCAAGTGAACAAGCATGCCCTAATCTTCCCTACATATTTCCCATTCATAAAGAAATAGTGTATTCTTCATAGGTCACATCTATTTTACATTGCCCTCTCCATTGTGTTGCATCCAGTTGCGTTCTCCATTGCATTGCATCAATTCTCCATTTCATTGCATTTTCCTTATCTCGCCATATTGCCTGTTTGTTACAAGAATTGTGTTCCCTTTTGTCACCCCAGTCACATTGCACTATTGCCCTTAACTACTAAAACTCCTTTTACCTTGGTGTCTAGAGAATCTTATGACTTGCACCCTCCAGCATTGTTGTGGTTGTGGTTGTTTTCTCCCTTCAGCCTGGCACAGCACATATCAACACATAGAGAGAACTTGGATAGTTCTTATATTACTATGGTGCATGAGATAGCTACTTATAGTAAGTATAGCAATGCATGGACCATTGTAAGTATGGACAGATGACATGTGTACATGTATGTGTGCATATGTACATGTGTGTACAGTAGTCAACCAAAAAAGGAAGGAGATATTAGTCAGTGTATGATTGTCAACAAGATTGTCCTTTTTGTTTGTTTTAGCTTTTCCTCAGTTGTTCAGCTTCAATGTCTAGTGTTGGCCTCACAACCACCAGACACTTAAAAAAAATTTCACCCAACATGACCTTTCTCATTGTCAAGGCCACTGGCAGGAATTTTTTTCCCAGTACAATTTCAACATTCTCTACCTCACTGGCCCTGAAAACACTGTCACCAATGCCCTCTTATGTCTCCTGGCTGATCCCACCAACCACCCCCAATCCATTGTTGCCACTGTCATGCTCACCATCTCACACCATGAACCCCCCCTCACCTCCATCACCACCCTATTCCAAGTCTCCTCTGATCTTTCACTCCTGCAGTGCATCCATGATGGCTACACCCAGGATGATTTTTGTCTCTGACTACTCCACAACCTCACAAGCACCCCCTCAGCCACCCCCCATGACAGCCTCCTCTACCTCAATGGCCACCTCATCATTGCTAAGAGCAGCCTATTTGATGGTCTTAGGGAAGGTCTGCTATAACAATACTCCTGGTAACAAGGTAGTGAATACATGCTTGATACATGTAGTAACCATCCCTGATGACGATGAAGAGAGGGATCAACAAGATAGTGATGAGGATGATACCACCAATGACTAAATGAGGATCCAGTGTGACAAGTTTATGATATCTTAGTGATGTTTAAAGTGACTTTAGAGATCTTAGACTTAGTTCTTAGAGTGAAGAGAGTTTTATAGTGAGCTTAGGTCAAGTGCAGTATAGGAGAATCCCTAGATTGTGAAGTTGACAAGACTGGGGTTTAAGACTGCCAGTCTTTCAGCTACTTATACAAATCCAGAGTGCTAAAGATAGTACAAGTAGATAAGGTTCATGGATCAACAATGATTGTGCAGCAATCAACAAGATCACATGTCCTAAAACACATCCATGAATTATAGTAAGTGGCTCAGCCACAGGCATGAAGTGAATGAGAGATAAATGAAATAAGATGAGTCCTTGCTGATTGTATAGTGATAGTCCTTAGCAAGTAAATGTTATAATAAAGAAAGAAAGAAAGAAAGAAAGAAAGAAAGAAAGAAAGAAAGAAAGAAAGAAGATAAGTCTTTTATAGTACTTGGAGCTAAGCTCACACTTTAAGTATGTAAATACTTAAGTACTGTAAAAGAGAAAAGAAAGATTAGTCCTTACTATAAGTAGGAGCTAAGCTCACTGCTATAGTTAATACTATGCTTATAGTAAGTAAAAATAAAAGAAAGAAAGAAAAATAAAAAAAGGAAAACCATTACAAGGTGCCAAAGCAAGTGCCTCATAACAATCATCCCCCATGTTGGCACCCTCTGACAGGACCTTTTTGCCCTCACACATGACATGCTTGGCCATTTTTGTTTTGACAAGTTGTATGCCACCCTCCACTTGGGCTACTATTGGCCACACATGCACACCAATCTAAAACATGGCTATGTACCCTCCTGTTCTGTGTGTCAGCATAATAAATCATTCACCACATGACCTGCAGGGCCTCTCCATCCCCTCCCCATACCTGATCAACATGGTGACAGTGTTGCTATCAATTTCATTGGCCCTCTCCCTGACAATTCTGGCTTCAACACTATCATCACCATGACTGACCACTCCAGTGCCAATGTTCAGATCCTCCCCACCCACACCAACATTACCACCAAAGTCTTTGCTACTTATTCTTCAACCATTGGTTTTGCGAAAATGGCCTGCTGGTCAAAATCATCTCCAATCACAATAAACTCTTCATCTCATGCTTCTGGCACAAACTTGATTCCCTTACTAACATCAAACTTCATATGTCCTCCACATTCCACCCACAAACCAATGGTGCCAGCAAACACACCAACTGCACCATCATCCAGTGTTTGCATTATCATGTGGATCAGACACAAACAGGGTCCATGCACTACCACATGTACACTCTGACATTATGTCCACTGTCAATGCCCCCACTGGCTACACCTCTTTTCACCTGCTCCTTGGTCACAAACCCCACCTGATGCCACCTCTCCTCCCACCCCTGATCTCCACCCCCTCTCCACCAGCCACTTTTCTCCACCAACTTCAACTTGATCTCATGGATGTGCATGACAACCTTCTCACTGCCAAACTCACCCAGTCCAAATTTGCAAATCACACTCACAACCCTGAACCTTCCTTCAACATTGGTGACCATGTCCTCCTCTCCACCCACCATCACCACCACAAATACTAAGCTCAAGACCCCTCCTGGGTTGCCAAGTTCATGCCCCACTTCAATGGTCCCTACAATATCCTAATTTCTCACCCTGAGACCAGTTCTTACACTCTCAAACTCCTTCCACACTCTAACATTTTTCCTACTTTTCACTCCAGCCAATTTCAGCCTTTCACCCCTGCCACCATTGCTTCCAACACCACTAATGCATTGCCTCATCTGGGCCCTGACACTGCTGGCCACCATGAAATTGACACCATCATCAACAAACACCACCACAGCCATGGTCATCAATACCTTGTCTGATGGAAAGGCTAGGGTGGTGAAAACCTTTGTTGGCTCCCTGGACATGATCTCACCAACACCCCTGCTCTCTGCTCCTGGCTCTCACACTACACTACACCCTCTTGATTTCTTTTTCCTTTCCCTTCTCTGCCATCTTTTTTTTTTCTGTGCCTTCATTTTTTTTTTCACTGGGGAGGAGTGTAACCCTTCAGCTTACTCATCACACATATCTGACACCTGTCCAATCCATTCCCCCACATACATCAGAACTACCTATGTCAGACCCTCACTTTTTATCACATGTTTTTGAGACTCATCACAATGTCATACTCCCTGCTGCCCACCTCATGCATTCCAGCCCTCATCAAACAGTATATAAGACTGACCCTCTATGACCCTAGACACTAGTCTCTTTAGTTCCATTATTTTTCCTCCTGTTTCCACTGCTCTCTGTGTCTCCCCTACCACTGTCCTTGTTGCTGCTATACAGACTGTTGTCCTGTTTAGTCACCTTTGTCCAATCTCACCACCTTCTTCCTTTGAGTGTTCCACACACAAGTGCACTTCCAACTGCATGGATTTAATTACTTGATATCATTCACTTCTGTTGACATGCATATGAGCTGACTATATATCTCTTTCCTTTTCTGTCTGTAAGTATTATGCATACACATACTCACACACACACACACACACACACACACACACACACACACACACACACACATACACACAGTCTGTGCATTACTATAAGTAGCCCATAGTTAGAATTAGAACAATAAGAACTCAGTTAGTTCTACTCTGCACATGGCCTGTCATCAACAACTTCAACATTTCTTTTTCTCTTTATGGTTTGGGCTCCTCCCTAAACCTATGTTGCCCTTACTATATATACTCCTCTACCTTTTTCTGTCCACCTCAGCACTCTACTCACTTGCTGAGGTAAGATCTCTATCATGCACTCTTTACTCATCTTTGACACTACCTGCATCTGCACAATCATTCTTTCCTCTTGTATACCCTCTACAATCTGTATGCTCTTGTCTCTCTTCTCTTCAGTCATGTATGACATCTGGTCTCTGGTCCTCTGTTTGTGCATGTTATGGCAGGCAACAAAGACAAAGGACAGCATAAACAACAAGGTAGAATAATCTCCACATGGGGAGGACATGAGCAGCATACCACAGCTAGGTAGGGTAGGTGTGGACAGTGAGAGAGGAGTGCCACAACATCAGAGATAGAGTCAGAGTTGTATCAACAATGACTGAGGAGATGTAGTGTATGTGGTGCATCTTATATAGTGGTAAAGTGAAGGGTTAAAGTGGAGCATGTAAGATGTAGAACAAGGATGCCCAAAGATGTGTATGATGTGCATCATCCAGAATATGTAGTGGAGTGAGAGTGAGGAGAAACCTCACAGGGTTGTGTAGGAGTAGTGGTGTGTCATATGTACATAAACATGCATAAGGGAGGAAATGCTGAATGAAAGTGTAGTGTAATAGCAACATACAAATGTACAATATCCTCTTCTTGCTTTATCTACACCTTGGCCTACAAGGCTACCTCTATCTCCAAATGGCCTATTTGCTGTTTGCAATGCTGGGCATCTTACATGTCAAAAGGTAACATCCATGATACAATATTGGAACTCCTCAACTGTTTTTGCTTGAATCAAATGTTGAATTGGCTAGGGGTGATGAGCTTGTTGGACCAACTGGATGGTGCAATCACTGCACTGCAGTTTGCACTTAGGATGATCAAGGTGAGGATGCCACATTCCCAGCAGATGGTTTATGTATAGCATCAGCAGGCAATAATCATACAATCCATATCTGGTCCATGGATGCCATTCACAGGTCCGTAAAGGTGTTCATAGGCACCAGAAGATGTGGTATCACTGGCATTTATCAGCAAAATTTAGCTCATGGTTACATCAAGGCAGGGATCCAGAAGAGTCTGGGAACTTAAATCAAATTCCTGCACTGAGCAGCATCTAGGAACACTTTCAGCCTTTGCCATGACACTGGACAAGAAGCTTGTGGTATCTTTGTCTGAGAAGGAAAATATCATACTGATTGGCATGTACAGACATGGACAAAACAAAGGAAAACTGAGCTTTCCAAATCCTTTGATGGAGGCTTGCTGTCCTTTTTGCCAGACTCAGCATACCTGGCCACCTCCAGCTCCAGCAACACCCATGAGATCTGGGATATTTGTACTTGGAAGTGAATACATTGCTTCCAAGACATGCAAGCCCAATTTGTGCAGTCCAGTTTTCCCCTGACAGTTCACTTCTGGTATCAGCATCTGATGACAGTACCATATGCTTGTGGAGTTTGAATATTGTTGGGTTGCCATGCCAGGACCTCCTCACCACCCATCTCATCCTGTCCCCAAAGGGAACCATCTTTGGCATCCAGTCTGACAGGAGTATCAAAGTTCAGACAGTGGTGTCAAACAAGTTGGTGGGGATGCAGCCCCATGGACCATTGAATAGTTCATTCAAAGTCATGGCAATGCCCTGGGATGACAAGTTCCTTGCACTATATGGTGTTGGAGATTGCAGTGACATGCTGCAGTGAACACATGATAACACAACAGCACATATGGTGCAAATGTACAATAACACAATGCCACCACATGGACCTGTTGTGGGACTCAGGGATGATACAGATGGACCCTTAGTTACAGAAAAAATTACTTCACATAGTTTTCTTTTACCTCAGTCTTCTACAAAGAGACTGAGGTCAGTACTTATTTGCTATGCCATTCATCTTATATGTTTCCCCCTGTAGAATATACTCTTCATTCTACAGTCAGCCATGCTCTTATCCAAGCACCTCTTTACAATATATGGAGGGTTAGATGTCCACATCTTTGAATTGCATTCCAGCCAGCTCTTTGCTATATTTATATGCCCTGGTGAAAGAGATGTGGCAGATATTTCATTTCACTCCAATAGCAAACAGGTCATATTTCGGATTACATGGTATCAAGCCAAGCTCTGGGACCTCCACAGCCACAGCCATGTGGCAATCATGAGTTTTGGATTGGGTCAATCAAATCACATTTTTCTCCATGCAACAACCTGGTCATGCAGGTGGGAAGTAGGACTTTTGGCCTGCTGGATGCTATTTCAGGTGAGGCAGCTATTGAGCCTGTCACATCATACTAAATCCACCTTGCCTGGGCTGTGGATGGGACATGGCTGCTGACAAGTGAAAGGTGGGGTATGGTGCATGTCTAGGATGTGGCATTGGCAAAATCAACCATGCAGGTCTACTTGCTCTTTGAATGCCATACCTCACATTGCACATCATTCTGCTCCTTCACTAACCATTGATTCAGCACACATAGCAGCCAAACACCTATGGTCAGAGGCTGGAACTCCAAAAAGGACAACTGAGTGTGATTCAAGACAAATGGCAAGCCACTTTACACAGAATAGAGTAGCACAGGAGTACAAGAGGTCAAGAATGACCTTTGTCATACATTGGAGATATGCCTTAAGTAGTACCAGAGATAATAGAGGAAGAGGACAAGAAAGAGCACACTAAGGGAAACATACAGGATACCATTGCCATGGGGTTGGGCCCAGGTATTCATACAACCTGGCATACAACTGGACATGAGTGATCCCCTATCATAATATCGTAAAGGCTTGTCATAAAGGAAAGGACAGAAGAAAGAATAAGGGAAGCATTGAATCCTAACACCCTTCCAGCACCACCACATGCACCACATATGATGCTATGGAGACATTGTTGAGATTGCAAGAGGTCAAAGCAAACTATGTGTGAATGGCTTTGTATGCCGCTACGCTATTCGAGGGAATTGGTGTCGGAGCTGGAGGCATAGAAAATGAACAGATTGTTGAATGCGAGTTGTCGTTCGTGGCACTGAAACTGGCTGTACGGTTTCCGCATTGCGCGACTTTCCCGGCTGCTAGCCTGCCACCTCGGGAGTTTTAAATACAGCTTGAGTATGAGGTTTATGTTCTATTTCTCTGGGATCGCTTGTAATGATATTCCATGATGCTAAACACACCTGGACAGTCAACTGTTGGAAACGCAAACTGGCGCATGCACTTTCCATTTTAGGAATTCCCTCAATCTCTGTGTTCCTTTCTTGAGGCTAAGCTGTGCTTTTGTGCTAGGGTACAATGGGTGTTTCTATGTAGAGAAAAACACTGCTCCAATATCAACTCATCCATTTTCCCCAGAATTTACCCTCTTCAATAAAGCAATGATCTATGTTGGTTACTGGTCACTACATAATCAAATTGTTTTTATTATAACTTGGTAGCAGCTGGGAAAGTCGCGCGGCGCGGAATCGGACCATGGACTCCCTGACAACCGAACCGTAACTGGCACTGACTGTGACTGTACTAACTTACTGGCCGCTGTGAACGTATGTGGGCTTTTGACAATTCAATTCAATGCGCCTATCTATCTTTCCTGCAATGGCCGGAGCGGCTTTCCGTCAAACTCCAGCTGGTGACACATTCTCATGACAATGCATTCCTATTCCATGGGTCACAAGGCCACGCTTGCTTCTTGAACGCATTTATAGGCCCCAGATTCTTCGTGTAACCGTCGTCTCGCACCTTTCTACCCCAGACATTCGGATTCCAGCCAGGTGAGAGTTGTCTATTAATAAGCAAGTTGTGATTTATTTTCCGATGTCTTCTGGAAGGTGGTTTTTGATGATGGGCACAGTGTCCCCACAGAAGCTGGCTCTATCTAGTACGTCTTGTACGCCTCGTGGAAATCCATATGCGTCTATAATGTCTCCATTTGCCTATGACCTGACGAATCATCTGTTGTGTTCTATAATATTTGCCGAGCCAGTGGGGAGATTCGGCTGAATAGGTCTGGACTTCCGTATCTTCATTTCTGCCATACCAAGAACCCCATGAGTACCGTCCTGGACTCACTGATCAGAAGAACATTCCTATCGCAAAACATATTCAAGAGGGTATGCGATCAATTATTGGTTCCACGCTTTTAAATAAGAACTTGTCTTCTTTCGATGTGCACATCATGCAAGCCATGAGGTCTGCCGTGATTAGTCGCTCAAGTATTCATACGGCCGGCCTGCTCTCCATGAACCCATACTCTTCGTGAGCCTCCGCCTTTCGTAAGCCGCTCTTTTTGGGTTTCCACTCTTCATGAGCCATTCTCTTTTCATTGCCGTAAATTTTGAGTTTGTTCTCGCGTTTTTGTTTTTTTTGTTTTTTTGTTTTTGTTTTGTTCCACCTGAAGAGCCGGCGTTCGCAATTACAAGCTTCTTCCTTCTTTCACCGAACATCGTACACCTTCAGGTGAGTAGAAGTAGTCCTCTTTTTCCTTTCCCATTGTTCACTGTATAGCATATGTCCGGCAGTTCTTTTTTTATTCATTCGATCATCGACCCTCCCACCTCTTTTATCTGTCGCGTATTTTAGGGGTTCAAGCGCATTTATGGAAAGAAAAAAAAAGGGCATTTCCGGGTCCTATTACCCCGCATTTCGTATCAATCTGAGATCGGGAACAGAGTTGGTGTCAGGCGCTCAGGTCACAGCTCCGTTCAGCTGGACGTAACCTCGGCGCGATCCGGTTCGCTATTTCAATTGTATACGGTCACGTCTCCGCACGCCGATCGACCGTTTCATTCATTCTACTGACGATGAAACGATTCAACTGAAACAGATGCAAACTCAAATTCGACTTTACTTGGAAAGAGAGATAGACGCTGCCCAGCGCAGGGGCGGATGCATCCATTGCGAAGACAGTGAGGAACTACAAACTAAGAACAGAGGTCCAGGGACTTACCATGACGGACCTGTGGTTATCCCCACACTACTGCTTGATCCGGTGATCGTACAATATTGGAGGCCATAGAGCAAAACGATACGGGCATCAACACCTATGATACAAGTCGGACATTGGGCGACATACGAAGTCGATGTTAAGTATACCCTGACAAATCAAGATCAAAGGTAGCAGTCGATGTAGTCTACGGTCGATGTACAAGACCCACGCCTGTCCGTAGCAGGGGTGTGTCCTCGCTGGCAATTGGCACGTGGCTCATCCAGCAAAAGATAGCTTGGAACGCAGGGCTAATTCTCACCTGCTGAGCCAACCAACCTTCCCAGTCCAACATGCGCTTTGGTAAGTCTCCGTCTCATGACTGATGCATTGAGTACGGCCGTCCAAGCCATCACCAGAAGCTGCATAAAAGATTAGGAGAGGTCTTGTCAATGCATACTCATTTATAGCCACACTTTTCCAGAATCCCAGTTCCCTTATTGCTGCATCTGTCATTATGACATCCGATGCAGACTGTACTTCCCGCAATTCGTTTTCACATCGCTCACGCCGTCAGACAACTTCCCATGAGGTCTTATGACATCTCAGGCTTCCTCACGGCTTGAGTACAACATAAAAGCCTGGGATCCCCGTTGTTGGAAAGCAACCCACCCGCGGTATACTGTCTCATTATTCTACCTACTCAACCACTGAACAACATGGGTCACCCTGAAGAAGTCGACATCATCGTTGCTGGGTATGCTGGTCAGCCCTTTCGCAGGTTCTTGCACTTTGCTGATATGCTGCACCATGTAGCGGAGGTCCAGCAGGTATGCTGAGATATTGTTCTTCGGCCCTCGCATCTCGTCCGACTTGACTTTTCACTCTAGGATGTGTGGTCGCCGGACGTCTCGCATATGCTGACCCCAACCTGAAGGTCATGCTCATCGAAGGTACCTCCTTTCGACCTTCCATTTTGTCTCTCTCCCTTTCCCTCAAGCTCTTGCACAGGCGGTGCGAACAACCGTGATGATCCTTGGGTCTACAGGCCCGGTATATTTGTGAAGAACATGCAGCGCGACGGAATGTAAGTTTTTCTCGCCTATAAGATTGCGCAATCTGACATTGGTATCATACAGCAACGACAAAGCCACGTTCCACACCGATTCAGTGGCCTCGCCCTACCTGCGCGGCAGACGCAGCATTGTCCCGTAAGCGGCTGCCTCTTTCTCCCGTATCTGCGCGTCTCACATATTTTTCCGCATACAGTTGCGCCAACATTCTTGGCGGTGGTAGCAGGTATGACTAGGTTCTATTGGACCGGAGGTGACAGCTCACGATTTGCACAGCATCAACTTCCAGATGTACACCAGAGTGAGTGACACGCCTCTGAATGTCATATAATGAAGTGGGCTCTAATCATTCTGTTCATCAGGCCTCTGCTTCGGATTGGGGTTTGTCCTTGACACGCGTTTCAACCTACTTTGAAAACTGACTACGTTGCGTCTTCAGACGACTTTAAGACCGAAGGCTGGACATACGAGGGTAATGTCTTGAACTCTGACGATAGCTTCGAGTCGCTGACATACTTGACGATGAAGACCTCCTTCCCTTGATGAAGCGGGTCAGTTGCCCTTCGATTATCCCCTCGCACCCACCTCCTCGCTAACGGTTCGTGATTGTAGCTTGAGAACTACCAGAAGCCGGTCAACAATAACAGCCATGGCTATGACGGCCCGATCGCCATCAGCAACGGTGGATCGATCTCTCCACTTGGTCAAGACTTCCTCCGCGCCGCAGACGCTGTTGGAGTGCCGTTCAGTGGTAAACACTCTCATCACACTCTTCTCTAAAGCTTCAAAGCTGATTCTTCCGCCCCAAAGATGATATTCAGGGTATGGAAATGCTATCCCACCATCGTGGGCTCGTTTTTGATGCTCTCGGACAGACTGCAAGACCGCGCACGCCTCCGAGATCTGGGCTAAATACATCAACAGGCACACTGGCAGACGTAGTGATGCTGCGACGGGTACGTGCCATCTCTCAACCAGTAACACCAAGGTTACTGTACTGAAGTCTCGCGTTGTAGCATACGTGCACAGCGTGATGGATGTCCAGAACAACCTCTACCTGCGCACCAACGCCCGCGTCTCCCGCGTCATTTTCGAAGGCACCAAGGCCGTCGGCGTCGCGTATGTCCCGTCCCGCAACAGGGCGCACGGAGGCGAACTCCGTGAGACGATCGTGAGTCCCCGTGTTCTGGCGAAGCCGCCCCGTCGCTCACCCAGCGTGTCTCCTAGGTCAGGGCTAGGAAGTGCGTCGTGCTGAGCGCGGGAACCCTCGGTACCCCTCAGGTATGTTGCCTTTAATCATTACTCCAATATCTCAGACTGCGGTGGTAGATCCTCGAGCGCTCTGGTGTTGGTAACGGCGAGCTGCTCAAGAGGCTCGATCTCAAGGTGGTCAGCGACCTGCCAGGCGTCGGGTCAGTCATACCTCGGCGCTGTTGCGTCCGCATATCTAGCTGATCCTCTACAAATATCACTAGCGAGCAATACCAGGACCACTACACCACCCTGTCTAGTGCGTACATGTCCCCGCGCTGATACCCGTTTGTGCTGAACTGGTTCCACAGTCTTCCGCGTCTCCGAGGAGAGCTTCACCCTGGATGACTTTTTGCGCGGAGACAAGGAGGTCCGCCGCGAGGTTTGTCGGGGCTCATCTGTGTCGGTGGCGAGAGTTGGGCTCACAGCTCGCTCCAGCTCTTCAACGAATGGGAAGTTAGTCCTGAGAAGGCGCGCTTGTCTTCGAACGCTATCGACGCTGGCTTCAAGGTTAGTGTCTCAACATCACTAAGAGAAGCGCGAGGCTGATCAATGCCGATAGATCCGTCCCACCGAGGAAGAGCTCAAAGAGATGGGTCCGGAGTTCAATGCGCTCTGGGACAAGTACTTCAAGGACAAGCCTGACAAGCCCGTCATGTCAGTGGCTTCATGCTATACCGCTGTTCCAAGTCTAACACCATCCCAGGTTCGGATCTATCGTCTCCGGCGCATACGCCGACCATGCCCTGCTCCCTCCCGGCAAATACATCACTATGTATGCCCGTTTTTCTCGTATTGCAATTCCACCCCACTCTGACCCTCGATGCGCTCACAGGTTCCAGTATCTCGTAAGCCTGCGGCATGCACCACAGGCGCTGTTCCCGAGCTGACACTCGTCTGATAGGAATACCCCGCCAGCCGCGGCAAGATCCACATCCAGTCGCAGAACCCATACGCCGAGACGTCCTTCGACAGCGGCTTCATGAACGACAAGGCCGACTTCGCCCCCATCCGGTGGAGCTACAAAAAGACGCGTGAGGTCGCCCGGCGCATGGACGGTAAATGCTCTTCCTCTGTGTCACCCCATGTTACACCACTCACCGCCCGTGGCCCACAGCCTTCCGCGGCGAGCTCACCTCGCACCACCCACACTTCCACCCGGCGTCGCCCGCCGCGTGCATGGACATCGACATCAAGACCGCAAAGCAGATCCTGCCAGACGCGTTCACAGTGGGCATCCACATGGGCACGTGGCACCGCCCCGGCGCGCCGTACGACGCGGCGAAGCTGCACGAAGACATCCAGTACACCCCGGATGACGACGCCGCAATCGACAACTGGATCGCGGACCACGTCGAGACGACGTGGCACAGCCTCGGCACCTGCGGTGAGTCCTGCGGCATCTCCAGCGCGGGTGCACGGCTGACGCTAACGGGCACGGCCAGCGATGAAGCCGCGTGAGAAGGGCGGCGTGGTCGACGGCCATCTCAACGTCTACGGCACGACGAACCTCAAGTGCGTCGACCTGTCGATCTGCCCCGTATGTCGCGCTTTGATCACCCGTCCCTACGCCGTCGCTGATCCTTCCACGCCGCGCAGGACAACCTCGGCACCAACACCTACTCGTCCGCGCTCCTCGTCGGCGAAAAGGGCGCGGACATCATCGCGGGGGAGCTCGGTGCGTGTATAGTGTTGCTGCCCCTTGACGCGCGAGCTCGTTCTAACGTTCCCCATTTGTGTCCTGGTCTGCAGGCCTCAAGGTCAAGACGCCGCATGCGCCTGTCCCGCATGCGCCTATCCCGAGGGGCGTCCCCACCACCCAGCTGGTTCGCTGAATGTCCTCTTTTGCCGAGTCGTTCGTGTGTCGAAAATGTGCTGCTGTACGATTAGTCCGCGCTGAAACAATGTGTGTGTTTTTCATTATCAAATGTGTGCAAGCCATGCAGCTGCATAGCGGAATATGATCATGGTCTTTGTTGGCCCGTTGTTCGTATGCGAGCTTCACAGGGACTCTGGCATGTGTTGAGGGTACAGGACGACGTGGAGACGACTCTCATGCACCAGTAGTTGTACCACGCATACGTAGGGCCACGACAATACACTGTGATTTTATTCCCATGCAACTTTACATCTCCCCGCACTCTGTACCAGCGAGAATCAGTAATAATAAAAAAGCGTGCAGATACGCCATCCAGACTAGAACGAACCGACTATCTTCACGGCGAGCTTCGGCCTGTTGTTCGGCCCCGTGGGCACGTTTTCGATCTTGCGCAGCGTCAGCATCCCGTCTATGACCTTCCCGAACACGACGTGTTTGCCGTCGAGAAAGTCGCACTTGGCTGTCGTGATGAAGAACTGTGGCAGAGTGTCAGACCCATGTCAACGTCTACCGTGGTACTGACTTGGCAGCCGTTCGTGTTGGGGCCGGAGTTGGCCTGCGGGAAAATGTGAATCATTGGAATTGGGGGCTGGATGGGGTGCGGCGTACCATGGAGAGGAGGCCCGGGCCAGTGTGCTTCTCTTTGAAGTTCTCATCCTGATTTTCGCACACGGCTGAATGGAGAACAAACAGTATGGAGTGGAGGGGGAGAACACGCACAGGAAACTTGTCGCCGTATATCGAGAACGACCCCGTGCCGTCTCCCTTGATAAAGTCCCCGCCTGCACCGTTCACACACAAGTCCGTGTCGAGAAGACTCGATATAAGTGAGGGTTTTGTGCGCAGAGACCGTGGCCCGCACCTTGACACATGAAGTTGGGCACTCTGGGTGGCCCGACACATGCCGTTTTCGACTCGGGGTGAGAAGACCAGACAGAATAGAAAGGGACGCTCACACTCTGTGCACACAGCGGGTCAACACGCACGGGCATCATGGATCCTCCGCACCGACGCACCTGTGGAACGTAGCATTCTTATACCCCTGCGGACGCGCGTTGACCCTGCATGCAACGGGGACGTGTACGCTCGATGTCCAAGCCAGCGACGCCGACGCAAAGCAAAATTCCGCACCTGTATTCACCCGTGCACAGTTGCCGGAAGTTCTCCGCGGTCCTGCATGGCAAGTCATGCGTGAGCGAGTCCGCCGCGCGGATCTAGCGAGACACGACGGACTTAGGCACGATGTCGCTGAACAGCTCCATCTTCAGCCGGCCAGCGGGTGTCTCACCGATGTGGATGTCCATGAACACGACCGGTTTCTGTGACTGCGACGACATTCTTTGCGGGCGATTGCAGTGCCGAATGAGCAGACACTGGCCAGAAATCGTTACCATTGTTCCAAATGGCTTAGTCAACAAGCTCTATTAAACATTAGTAAGCAAGCAACCCGACTACGCAACTCGACCTGGCGTTTCTGTAACACACCATGTCGTACTTTCTCCCTCACCTGCCTTCTGGCTGGCACGTCGACGAGGCGATCAAGTCTGAAGAGGACCGCGTCGTGGTCATCCGCTTCGGACACGACTGGGACACCCAGTGCATGACCATGGACGAGACCCTGTACGGCGTGGCGGAAAAGGTGCAGAACTTTGCCGTAATCTACTTGGTGGACATCACGGAGGTCCCGGACTTCAACAAGGTGCGTATCTCTACCCACGACATCTACCCGCGGCGTCACTCACGGGGACGGGGGCGTAGATGTACGAGTTGTACGATCCGTGCACGGTGATGTTCTTCTACCGGTACGAGTCCTCTTTCGCCATGTGGCTCAGACTCTGATATATGGTTGGAACCAGGAATAAGCATATCATGATCGATTTGGGTACTGGTAACAACAACAAAATGTACGTTTCACCGCTATGAAGGTCTTAGATCTGTTCTGTTCTGACTTGATGGCACAGCAATTGGGCTATGGATAATAAACAAGAGGTCTGTCTCTCCTCCCACATCTATCCATCGTTTGCTCATGAGGCTCTTATTCCAGCTGATCGATATCATCGAGACTGTCTACCGCGGTGCGTCGAAAGGCCGTGGTCTAGTAGTTTCGCCAAAGGGTCAGTCCACTTCTTTCTCTCCCGCACCATCCTCCGCCTCATCGTTCATAACTCACAATTCTTTTTCAGATTATTCTACCCGCTACAGATACTGATCAAGCTGGCGTTTGGCTGGTTGTGATTCAGCAGGGCACCCGAGGTGCGCACCCATTTGGCTTCCACGCGCTGGCAATGTATCGCGCGGGGTCTCCTCGAGACCATATTAAGCATGGTCAGGGCCACTTGTATATACTGTACCTTCGCAACCATGAGTAAACTACAGAACCATGAGTGTAGGACTCTATTCATGGAGTAATGACTTGAATCCAGCAATCAATCGCACTCTCGTCTCATTGAGGGATCGTCTTAGGCTACCGCTCCAGATACTTGCAAACGAGAGCGGCCAGGGCCAGATCTGCCACTATACATGTACATTGACGACGATAGAAATATGGATACAGTATGCTGAAGTCGCATAAGCCTCCGATAAGCACAAGTTCCACAACAGCGACATATGCACCATAAAAATACAGATACAACACATTACTTAGCAGCAGCAGCGTAGCGCAAACGCGACAGATATCCTACACGAGTATGAGTAAGACATGCAGCTCGGCAACCACAACACACCGAAGAAACAAAACCTCGTACTGTGATAGTTTTTTTTTTGTTTTTTTTTGAGATTGAGCATCATATAATAATAGCTCTCGAGATCACGCCACGACAGACACGGTCTTTAAGCCGTCCACGATGGCCAGCTTCTCCAGCGCGTCCTCGAAGTGCTCATCCTCATCCTCATCCTCCTCGCTCTCACTCTCTTCCTCGCTCCCGCCCGACAGCGCCCCATCACCCTGCAGCTCGTCCTCAAAATCAAGCTGCCCCGAGCCCCCCCAAATAAACAAATAAACACATAAAATTGCACAGCAGAAACACACGGGTCAGCGCGCGCGAAGACCAAGGACCGAGAAAGCGCACCGGGTCGTAGATGATGCGGATGACGAGGCTGCAGCTCGGGCATGTCGCAACGTCCTCGTAGTTCGCAAGCGCGGAGCGCGCGATCTCGAAGCGGTCGCCGCACGGGCAGGGGTAGTGATACACGCCCTTCGCCTCGTCCCACGCCATGTCCTCAATCTCGATCTCGTCGTAGTACGCCCCCATACCCCTACTTCCACCTCCCGAGTTTGTATTCTTTTGATGAATAGAAAGTGCAGTCGTGTGTGTGTCGCGAATTAAGTGCGTTGAGCAGTGAGAGAGAGAGTGTGTGTGTGTGTGTGTGTTGTCCTGCGACGGAAACAGGAGAAGCGAAAAATGGATGCTCAAAGGTCGAGGGTTAGCACTGAGTGTATGTGGAGAGTGTCTTGCGACGAAGGCAGAAGAGGAGAGCTCTCAAGCTCAAGAAAAATTAGTGTGCGCGAGTCAGCGGAATTGTGTCGCTTCGGCAAGATCCTGCCGGACAGTCACGTGATAGTATGTCTTGATCACGTGATCGCCAGCGTCTCGTCGCGGGTTTTGTGGGTATTGGACCATCTGTGGCCATCCCCAACAGCAAAACCAAAGACAATGATCCTTACAGCTGAGTAAAAACCAACATGCCAGTCCAAAAACATCGATGCTCCAAAAATATAGTAAAATTATACATCAGCTACCGCTGTCAGTGGGG
>QLPN01002517.1:0-12236 GCA_003314395.1 Albatrellus ellisii | reverse complement strand
CGTTGGCAGGGAGGAGTTGTTGATGGTAATCTCCTTGGAGATTAGAATCCGTGGTGACGGTACGTGCTTCCTAGAAGCATGGGGGTTGTTAGGAGGAGTGCGGAGTCTTGTCAAAGTGCTAAGAGCGGCCTATTGGACGGTCTTAGGGAAGATCTATAATAGTGCTCCTGGTAACAAGAGTTTGGATATTGGCTTGATGAACGTAATAGAGATTCTGGATGACGATGAAGAGTGGGATTAGCAATATGGTTACGAGGATGATTCCACCAATAACGATACGGGGATCCAGGTTGACTTAGCGTAAGAAGTCTTAGTGATAGCTTTTGAGTTCTTAGACTTAGTTCTTAGAGAAGAATGAGGTTGTAGTGAGTTTAGGTCAAGCGCAGTAAATAGGAGAAATCCCTAGATTGTGAAGTTGACAAGACTGGGGTTTTAGACCACCAGTTTGTCAACTACTTATACAAAACTAGTGATCTATCTATAGTAAAGTTGCACAGTATTGCGCAGTAAGTATGCGTCCATGTGATATAAGTGGCTCAGCCACAAGCGCAACCTGAATAGATAAACAAAGGTAAATAAGAGCGAGAAAAGGGAGTCCTTGCTAATTGTATAGTAATAGTCCTTAGCAAGTAGATGTTATAATAAATAAGGGAAGATAAGAGAAAAGATAAGTCTAATATAGTATCTGGAGCTATGCTCACACTTAAGTATGTGAATACTTAAATACTATAAAAGAGAAAAGAAAGAGGAGAGTCCTTACTAAGTAAAGTGGAGCTAAGCTCACACTTGTAGTAATAATACTACACTTTACTAGTAAGTAAGATAAGAAAAGAAAAAAAAGAAAAGAAAAGAAACCGTTACGAGGTGCCAAAGCAAGTGCCTCGTAACATCCTTAATGGGAAAAGTTCCAAACTGTTTTGGGGCTAGTTTCATTTTTGGGTATCAGAGTTTGAGGTTCTTTCCATCTAACCATACTTGGTCACCTTCTTTATACATGATGAATGTAGTTCCATGTTTATCACATGATTCTTTTGTTATTTGATCAGTAAGTTTCTGGCTGGTGATTACTTCTTCTCATATAGTTTGTATGTGTTGGAGACAATTTGCTGCTTCTGGTGCAAATGTGGTGATCAGTTTGATGGTGAATTTGGGTTTGTATCCCATGAGGATTTCAAATGGTGATTTTTGCATTGTGGAGTGGATGTGATTATTGTGTGAGAATTCAGCAAATGGAAGTAGTTCAAGCCAACTGGTCAGCGATCAATCTCCAAGGGCTTGGAGATACTATTCTATTTCTTGATTGACATGTTCAGTTTCTCCATCAGATTGTGGGTGATAAGCAGCTGACATGGTGGAGGTAATTCCCAGTGCTTTCCAGATTTCTTGTGTGACTTTAGAAGCAAACTGGGGTCCTCAATCAGAGATGATCTTTTCTGGAAGACTGAATCATTTCCATGCATGGTCTAAGAATAATTGTGTGGTTTCTGAGGCAGTGATAGTCTTTTTGCATGGTGTGATAATAATTGCTTTTGAGAATTTGTCAATGATGACATTAATTGAGTCATAACCATTAATTTCTGGAAGGTCTGTTATGAAGTCAGTGGTGACATGTTGCCAAGGTTCATTTGGTGTTTCAGTGGGAATGAGTGGAGCTTGAGTGGGATGTGTATTATTTTTGGTTGATTGGCATGTTGCACATCCTTCTACATATGCCTTGAAGGACATTCCTGGCCACCAGTAATCTCATTGGATAAGTTTGTAAGTTTTCCATCAACCTGGGTGTCTGGCTGGTGTTGAGTCATGGTGGGTTTGTACAACTTCCTTTCAGAGTTCTTTGTCATTTGGGACATATATTTTTCCATGAAATAGAAGAAGTTTGTCTTCATAATCCCATTCTTGGATGCCTTGGGTTAATTTTCATGGTCTGAAGTTCTTGATCTTCTGGAATGTTTCTTGGGATAGTGTGTCTGATTTGAGGTGTTCGATAATTTGTTGTCTAAGACTCTTTGATTGTGTAGGTGTTAAATGTCTTCCCATGGCATTGATGTGGAATACTTTTGGATTTAGCACTGTAATGTCAGAATTATCCCCTCCTCATGGTCTGGTATCCTGGTCAGATGATTGGCTTTATTGAGGGTTCCAGGCTGGTGAGAAATGGGCAAGTTGAATTGGGAAAGGAATAAGCTCCATTGTGCTTGTTGTCAGTTAAGCTGTTTTGCTGTGGAGAAATACTCAAGATTCTTGTGATCAGACCATATATTGACAGGATGTGGACTTCCTTTGAGATAATGACACCAGGTTTCACAAGAAGTTCCTTATCATAGATGACATAATTATGTTCAGGTGGATTCATTTGTTTTGATAAATATGCAACTGGGTGCCAGTGGGAATCTGGACCTTGTTGTGATAATATCACTCTGTAGTTGAAATCTGAAGCATTGGTTTCAAGTTTGAACAGGGCATCAAAATTGGGTATCAGGAGGATAGGAGTGGTGGTAAATGCATGTTTCAGTTGTTCAAATGTGGTTTGCCATTTGTTATTCCAGTCCCAAGGTTGATCATTACATGTTAATTCCATAAGGGGTTTGGTCATCTTAGCAAAATCTTTGATGAAGTGTCAATAGAAGTTTCCAAACCCTAAAAATGATTGTACATCCTTGACCTTTTTTGGGATAGGCCATTCAGTGATTGCTGATTAATTTAGCTGGGTCCACATGAACTTGGTCATGGGAAATGATCATGCTGAGATATTTGATGGACTCTTTCTTGAAGAAGCATTTTTCTGGTTTTAAAAATAGGTCTTCATCAATAAGATGTTGGAGAACTTGTCAGACCAATTTCTGATGTTCTGCTAGATTATTTGTGAAGATGAGGATATCATCCATATAGATGACAATGTGTCCAGTGGTGATAAGGTCTTCAAATAGGGCGTTCATCATGGATTGGAAAGTAGCCAAGGAGTTTTGGAGTCCAAAGAACATTATGGTAGGTTCCCATAATTTTCCATCAGCTATGAGGTGATGAAACTGGGCAGCACAGCAGGGAAGCAAACATGATGACATAGAATTGATAAGCTTAGAGCCCAAGGGCCATTATAGCAGGAGACAAGCCTGTAAGATAGAGAAGATGTGTACCAGAGGGAAGAGGGTACACAGAAGACAGAAAGAGCTGCATAGAGCAGGTATGTC
This sequence comes from Albatrellus ellisii, assembly GCA_003314395.1. Classification (NCBI taxonomy): domain Eukaryota; kingdom Fungi; phylum Basidiomycota; class Agaricomycetes; order Russulales; family Albatrellaceae; genus Albatrellus; species Albatrellus ellisii. Next base: position 9,048 of record QLPN01002517.1, on the reverse strand, counting down.
AGAAGAGGACTCAGGGAGTAGAAGAGATACTCACCTCAGCACATGCAGAGGTGCTGAGGTGAGAAGATGATGAGATAAAGAAAATATAGTAAGAGCAAAATAGAGTTGAAGAGGAGTTCAAACTATAAAGAGAAAAGAAATACCAATAAGATGAGATAGAGATAAGTATACTTAATGAGTAAACAGTGTGATCAGCATCATAAGGTAGTGAAAAACCAACATGAAGGTGGCCTTGTGTTCATCCCCTTCTTTGATGTGTACATTATTGTAACCCCATCAGAGATCAAGTTCGGTAAATATCGTAGCTCCTTTGAGTTTATTGATTAATTCCAGTATAAGGGGTAATGGATATTTGTTGGTGATAGTTCTTTTGTTTAATCTCTGATAATCTTGACAAGGTCATAATTTACTGTCCTTCTTTCCTACAAAAAAGAAGGGTGCTGCCCAGGGAGAGTTTGATGGTCAAATATATCCCTTTTTGCTATTTTTGGAAATAAATATGTGGAGCACTGCTCTTTATTTGTTGTCTATAGGATACACTTTTCCAGCATAAGGTTCGACCCCTGGTTTTAGATTGATTGCATGGTCCCAAGGGTGTTGTTTAGGCAACTGGGTAGAAGCTTCTTCATTGAAGACTTTTCCTAGATTGTGGTATTGGGGTGGGACTAGATCCATGCCTATTCCATCATGTTGGATATTCATGGCTATTTGCATGGATAAGGTAGTTCAAAAAAGGTTTAGTCCATCGATTGACCATTGATCTTCAATTTGGTTATAGATTTCATCATTTTCTGAGAACACTGATGTATTGGATTGGGAATGTGGGTTGCATTTGATTGGACAGCATGAAAATGAGACAGTATCTTGGGTCCAGTCAATGTCAGGGTTATGTTCTCATAACCCATCTGTTCCTAGAATAATATCTTCTTTTCCCAAATTGGTGATATAAAATTTGTTTGTCTTGATATGTGGAGATTTGGACATTTTCTTGATTTCTAAAGTTACTTGACTGGTGTGTGTGATATCTCCACCTGTTACGAGGCACTTGCTTTGGCACCTCGTAACACATTTAGTTTTTTCTTTTTCTTTTTCTTTTATCTTACTTACTAGTAAAGTGTAGTACTATTACTACAAGTGTGAGCTTAGCTCCACTTTACTTAGTAAGGACTTTCTTTTCTCTTATATAGTACTTAAGTATTTACATACTTAAGTGTGAGCATAGCTCCAAGTACTATACTAAGACTTATCTTTTTTCTCTTTATCTTTCTTTATTTATTATAACATTTACTTGCTAAGGACTATCATTATACAATTAGCAAGGACTTTCTTTTCTCACCCTTATTTACCTTTGTTTATCTCATGTTCATTTCATGTTTATGGCTGAGCCACTTATATCACATGGATGCGTACTTACTGCGCTTTACTGCGCACTTTCGTTTACTTACTGCACATTACTGCGTAACTTTACTATAGTTAGATCGCTAGTTTCGTATAAATAGTTGACAAACTGGTGGTCTTAAACCCCAGTCTTGTCAACTTCACAATCTAGGGATTCTCCTTATACTGCACTTGACCTAAGCTCGTTACAATCTCACTTCACTCTCTAAGAACTAAGTCTAAGACCTCTAAGCCACTACAACATCGCTAAACGACATCTTACACTCGTCACTCTGGATCCTCGTATCATTATTGGTGGAATTATCCTCATAACCATCTCGTTGATCCCATTTTTCATCGTCATCAGGAACCTCTATTACGCTTGTCAAACTCGGATCCAAACTTTGGTTACCAGGAGTAACATTATAGACCTTCCCTAAGACCATCCAATAGGCCACTCTTAGCACCACCAATGTTTTTTGTTCCATCAATATTTTTTACTGGTATTTGTCATTCAAGTTTCTGAGTTGGTAATCAATGTAGGCACACGAAATCTTGATGAATTAAGATTCTGGTTGCTCCACTGTTGATTAGAGCTTTGGTGGCAACTTTCTGATTTTTTATGGAGATTTTGACAGGAATTCAAATGGATGGAGAACCATTGTATTTCGAGAATGATATACACAGTTCATTGTCTGAATTCAAGTACCTGCTCACAATGTCCAATTTAGCATCATGTCAGGCCACTATTATTTTCCCTATTTTTCTCTTCATTTTCCTCTATTTTCTTATATCTCTATCTTCATAGATCTTACAATCACTCCTGATCTATCAAAGCAATTCCCATGGTCATACATTCCTCTTGTTCATCTTTATCGGCCAATGACACATATGTTGTCCAATCTCCAATCAGCCCATTCTATATTTAGCTATGACTTGTTCTTCTCACCCTTACTGTGCATGCTCACCAATCCTTCTCACACCTACTGCAGAGTATCACCAATCACTCCCACAGTTACTGCAGAGCTTCAGTCAGCACTTATGTGTCCCTTCTATTATTAGGTATGACATCATCACTATAGTTTCTCATTCTCTGGCCCTATACTGTACTGCATGGTCTATGCATGTTCTAGGGTACTATATATACATAGGACTCCTAGCAGTTTATTCCCCAGTTCTGATCATCTGGGATATCCACTAGGTACAGTAGCATCTCTCTTCTCTTATTCTCTCTAGCTGATTATATATCTGGGATATCCACTAGTCAAAGTGCAATCATCCTTTTGTTTTAGCTTTTCTTCAGTTGTTTGGCTTCAACATAGCATCAGCCTCACACATCAGTTACTCCTTTGTCTGTTGCTGACTTAGGAGACTTTAAAAATTCTGGGTGATCTTGAACAGATCTTGCATTTCCACTTTGTCTTTGTCAGATAATTTCATAAGTGTGCAGGAAATGGTGATCATAGGATCTTCTTCTTCATTTTGTTCTTGAGTTCCCCTTATGGTGTAAGCAGGTTTCAATGTTCCATAGTTCTGGTCACATTTGACCTTGCATTCTCTGCCAAAATGTCCTTTGATACTGCATCTGAAACAAGCTCCTTCTTGTTTCCTTTTGTCATGTTCTTCATCCAATAATCTTCCATTTCCAGTAAACCCTGCTCATGTGAATACTTCTCTTTGGAACATTTCCTTGGGAGAGAAGTCTTCTATTGCATGTATAGTGTGCGGGTTTAACTTTCTTTGGCAAGAGTCATTATCCCCTTTGAGTAGATCATTGGGATATAGGAATCATCCACCTTGTCTGGATTTGAGGCTGTTGGAAATACCAACAGTATCTGTTCAGCTTCACTATACTCATTACTATATGTCTTCTTTACATCCTTACTGACACACGTTCTACTACTTACTTAACTCACTACCACATTCTAGCCCCACTTACATCACTATACCATGTTCGTGTAGCATGTACTACACCCCCACATACAACCCCATGTTTACACTCTGCCTGAACTTAGTTCAGTGCGCACTACTTATACTATGCCCCCCACTTTCTTACAGCTCTATGACATTATACAAAATGTCATACCACGTCTCCCCACTCTGTGCCCTAGTGCACACCACTTACCACCATGCCCTCACTACTGCCTACACCACCTGCTTCCTCCTCTTTGTCGTTGGCTCATATCTGTGCAAACAGAGGCTATTCTGGAAGTCGTTACTTGATCGGTTTTGATCCAACCTTATGGCAAGGTCTTGCCATTCTTTTAAGGTTGTTGGTAATTTATCCCTGGTTGTCATGATGGTATCCTTGATGTCTTTCCTGAGACCATTCTTAAATTTCTCAATATTGGTTATGTTATTATAACCCATGTTGTCAGTGATTGAATTGAATATGGTGATGTATTCCAAGGCTGTGCCTCTTCCCTGGATTAGCCTATCCAGGTTGTTGTGTGATAACTCCCCTTCATTACTTGGATAGAATTTGTCACCAAATTGTTCCTCAAATTGTTTCCATGTGAGCATTGAAGTGGACATGGTGAGCTTATCAATTATTTGTCTGGCCCATGTTCTGGCAACTGTTCCTTCTTTGCAAAAGGATAGGGCAAAGGTGATTTTATCTGTATCATCTTTGAAATTCTTGGTAAAGAAATGGTGTTTAACTTTTCAGATAAAGTCTTTGGCAGTGGATTTGGTTCCACTCAGATGGCTTATTAAGTTGGGGTTCCTTGGAGGAAGTGGATGATGTGTTAGCCATTCCTGGTATAGTTGATTGAGTTCTTTTTGGGTGTGGGTGATTTGTTGTTGACATTGGATCAATCGGGTTTGAACTCATAGTTCCAGGGGTGATTCTTGATTGAAAGAAAGGGGTGGACAAGGTAATGGTTTCATCTCTTGAAGTTGTTGCTTGAGGAGTAAAGAAGGTTTCCACTTGAGGAAGATTTTTCAAAATGTTAATGGGCATTCTTGGTCTTGGGGGTTCTGAATAAGTTCCTGTGCGAGATTCTGATCATGATCTTGGTATAAGGCTCTGTCAGTATTTGGAGATCATTGGTAGTGAAGATACTTGTTCAGGATATACTTCAATGTAATCGTAGTCCTTCTTGTTTGTGCAGGTATGAGCAGGCAATGAAGATAACTGTGATTGTTGTGATGATAGACAGCATATTTCCAATTGAGGGAAGAACAGGTGATAGACCTGCAGCGGTAAAGTGTGTATGGACACAGCAAGTGCCATATGTGGTAAGTAGAGAGCTGCAGGGAGGTGGTGAGGGAAGTGTAGCAAACAAGATAGGAATGTGCTCACTCAGACATGGAGGTAAGACATCTGAGGGGCTAGTAGCATAGAGTACCTATCTTATATAGTAAATGTGTAGTAGAGTTGGAGCGGAGTGTGTAGGTGAAGTACAACAACTACTATAAGGAGGAGGGACGTGCATCGTCTGGAGATGTGTGTGGAGTGGGTGGTGTTCAGGCTTGTGAGAAGTCCAAGGGGATGTAGTAAGTGTACATATGTTATGTGGGTAAGAGGTGTACATATTGATGGAGTGGAGCCAAGGGAAATGAAGTGTGATGGTGCATACAGGAGGTAAATCAACACTTCTTGTTTGGGGAATCCCAGCAAATGATAACTTTGTTTTCATTGGGTTTGTCAAATGCTTCGTATATCCACTGGTTGTGTTTATCATAGAAGGTATATTCATCTTCTTTGTTGGTATATTCTTGTAAGGTAACAGGGATTCGGTTCTTGAGAAGTTGTCTATGTTGACAACAGACTTCTGTGTCTAGTGAAATTTCTCAATGGATATTTGCTGAGAGAAGTGATGTTTTGGTAGTGATCAGAGATCCATCAACAAATATAGTTTGGGGTTCCTGATTTGTGTGGGTGAAATAAATGAGTTGGTTATTGACATAAAAGAGTTTGTTATTGCTGTTGTATTGGAGGTAATCAGGCCACTGGTGATTGGTTACATTTAATGTGATAGTGTTGGCAGGGAGGAGTTGATGGTGGTAATCTCCAGGGAGATTAGATGATGTAGAAGCCATAGTGAAGGTGCATGCTTCCTAGAAGCATGGTTGTTGTTGTTGTTGTTGTTGTTGTTGTTGTTAGGAGGAGTTTGGAGTCTTGTCAAAGTGCTAAGAGCAGCCTATTGGTCAGTCTTAGGGAAGGTCTGATACGATAATACCCCTGGTAACAAGGTGATTAATACACACTTGATAGTTGTAATAACCATTCCTGATGACAACAAAGAGAGGGATTAATGAGATAGTGATAAGGATAATTCCACCAATGACTATATGAGGATCCAGGATGACAAGCATAGGAAGTCTGAGCAACATTTAGAGTGACTTAGAGTTCTTAGACTTAGTTATTTAGAGTGAAGCAAGATGAAAGCAATCTTTAGGTCAAGCACAGTAGAGGAGAATCCCTATATTGCGAAGTTGACAAGACTAGGGTATAAGACCACCAGTCTTTCAACTATTTATACAAAACTAGAGTGTGTGAGGCACATGCTAGACAGCGAGGTCACAACTGAAGAGGAGGGGGATTGACAAGGGAGGAGTGTGAGGCCGACGCTACGTCGAAGCCAAACAACTAAAAGAAAGCTAAAAACTATAAAAGGACGATCGCGCTTTGACTAGCAGATATCCCAGATATATTAGCATATAGTAAAGAAGAGGAATGAGGAGTACTGTACCTAGCGGATATCCCAGATGATCAGAACTGGGGAATAAACCGCTAGGAGTCCTATGTATATATAGTACCCTAGAGCGTGCACGAACCATGCAGTACAGTATAGGGCCAGAGAATGAGAAAGTAAAGTAATGATGTCATATCTAATAATAGGAGGGACGCGTCATCGCTGACTGAGCTCCGCAGTAACTGTGAGAGTGATTGGTGATACTCCGCAGCAGGTGTGAGAAGGATTGGTGAGCATGTGCAGTAGATGTGAGAGAATGAGTCATAACTAAATATAGAACAGGCCGATCGGAGATCGGACGACATACGCGTCATCGGCCGATAAAGACGAAAAGAAAGAGTACATGACCGTGGGAATCGCCTCAATAGATCAGGAGCGATTGTAAGATCTATGACGATAGAGATATAAGAAAATAGAGAAAAATGAAGAGAAAAATAGGGAAAATAATAGCAGCCTGACAAATACCCCCTTCTTAAGGCGAGATGTCATGACGAGCAAAGAATGGAGATGAACATGCATGGCAAATATCTTCTTCTTCACCTTCCATTGATTTGAAAGGGATGCCAGCAAAAAGAGATGGAGAAAGAGGAATGATGGAAGAAGACTTGGGTAATTCTTTCAAGTCTTCGTATGATTTGGGAGTGATAACTCCATCATCATCTTCATCTGTGATATCATCTTCATCGTCAATAATACCAAAAGGTATTTCCTCATATCCTTCATCAAGAACTGGTGGAGAGAGTGTAGGAATTTCTTCCTGAAGTTGTCGAGCGTAATGTGGTTGAGCCATCATCTCTGGAGAAAATTCCATCTGGTAAAGGGAATAAATGGCTACCGAATGTATTGCTTGAGGATGTTCTTTATGGTACCTCTTGAGCATATCAGGAACATCTTCCATCAATACTGAAGCAGGTTCCCAAGAATTCTCCTCTGCAGGGTAGTCCTTCCATTTGACCAGATATTGAACTTTACCATGAGAGAGACGACTATTGAGAATTTCTTCGACTTCATATTCTTCAACACCATTCTTGATGATAGGAGGAGGGGGAGGGCGAATTTCTCGTTCAATGATGACATCTTTGACGAATGGATGAAGTTTGACAACATGAAAAACTGGATGAATCTTCATTGTCTTGGGTAGTTTGAGATGATATGCATTGTTTGAAAGTACTTCAAGTACTTCATAAGGTCTGAGACGTTTATGATCCAATTTCTTCATAGGTCTGCCTGTGTCGATATTAGTGGCTTCAAGCCAAACTTTATCTCCTATGGCATAGATGGGAGTTTTGCCTCTGTGTTTGTCGTAAAACTTCTTCATATCATCTGCTGCCTTCTTCAATGACACCTCTGTTTCTTCTCTGATATGTTTAAGTCCTGTTATGAATTTGTCCACTGAATCTATCTTGGTAGATGTATGAGGTTCATGACCCATTCGCGGATTTTGTCCATAATTCAGCATGAATGGAGAGTATTTTGTTGCTGAATGAATACGATTATTGTAAGCGAATTCGGCCATAGGTAACCAGCTTGCCCAATCGTTTTGGCGATGGTTTATGAAGATGTGGAAATATTGTTCGATTTCTTGATTAATCCGCTCTGTTTGTCCATCTGTTTGAGGATGATAAGCTGTAGATGTAGCTGTTTGAATCCCCAGTAAACGATTTAATTCGCGCATAACTTGTGATGTGAATTGAGGTCCTCTGTCTGATAAAACCTTTTCCGGAAGACCATGATGTTTCCAAACATGATCTCTCATAAGGCGTGCCACTCCTTCTGCTGTAATTGTCTCCATAGTGGGAATAGCATGAATCATTTTGGTAAAACGATCCACAACCATAAGAATAGAATCATTGCCTTGGCTTTCAGGCAATTTGACGATGAGATCTGTAGAGATAGTCTGCCAGGGACGGGATGGAATTTCGTTAGGCATTAACTCTCCTTGTGGTTTTGTAGGGAAAGTTTTTGTCCTTTGGCATAGATCACATCCTTTGACATATTTCTCCACATATGATGCCATATTTGGGAACCAGAAATGTCGTCGAACCATTTCCAAGGTTTTCTTGTAACCTGGATGTCCTGCGAGGGGTGAATCATGACAGGTCTTCATCAATTCAGCGTACATTGTGTCTGGGACATAGAGTTTCCCATCATAGAAGAGTGTCTTCTTTTCATCTTCACTCCATCGTGTGAATACTGCAGTTTTCCTCAAGTCTGCATCCAACTTGTCCCAAACTTTGTAGTCATGATCTTCTTTTTGTGCATCCATGATTTTCTTCAAGATAGGAGGGCTAAGTGCTGCAAGGGAAATCTTGTGTTTGAAAAATTCTGGCTTGAGCAAGATGACATTCTTGTTGTCATCTTCTACCCCCTTCTTATGGTCCGAACGTCTCGAGAGGAGATCAGGGCGAACATTGGCAGAGCCCAGTTTGTGGACCATATCGATCTGGAAGCGAGACAAATAAAGAGACCAATGAGCTTGACGACAATTGAGTTTCTGGGCCGTCATGAAGTATTCCAAGTTCTTGTGATCAGTGATGACCTGAACAGGGTGAATGGAACCTTCAAGGTAATGGCGCCATGCTTCTAAGGCGCAAATAACAGCCAACATCTCTTTGTCGTATATGTCATAGTTACGCTCAGCAGGCGACAAACCCTTACTGAGGTAAGCAACAGGGTGCCACTTGTTATCCTGTCGAAGCTGTGAAAGAACTGCACCAGTAGCATAACCAGAACTATCTGCTTCAACTCTGAATGGATACTGCTCATCTGGGAACACCAAAACTGGTTCAGAACACACAGCATCTTGTAAACGAGTGAACGCCAGCTGTTGTTCATCATTCCAACGCCACTTGACATCCTTCTGCATAAGCTCATTCAAGGGTTTAGCAATATTGGAGAACCCAAGAATAAAACGACAATAGAAATTGCAGAAACCCAAAAATGAGCGGACATCATGAAGGTTCTGTGGAAT
>QLPN01002515.1:0-21042 GCA_003314395.1 Albatrellus ellisii | reverse complement strand
TTACTCTCTTGACATTTTGCAAATCTCTTGCTGAGTTCTGTTGATACTATCTTTTTCAACAATAACATGTTGGGCAGAATGTTCAGACTATGTTTTTCTGTATTGAATCATGCTACTGTATATGAGCATCATTGTGCCTGCAAGTAGGCTGGGTACTTTGGCTCTACAATCATGTTGGTCTTTGACTTTCTTCTATTTTTATCCATCTACACTTAAATGCTTTGGCAATGTTGATTACCATGTTTTTCTCTTTTATTTTCTGACAATCATCTCTTTCACAGGTGCAGAGTTCCTGGGTTGATGGACAGGGACATATATGAGTAGTGATCATTGTCAGTACAATGCACCTACACAGGCTTTGCCAATGAGTATGCCTGGGTATGGGTATGGGTATGGGTCTATTGGTTTTCCAGTCTACAATAGTAACCATACAGTTGATGTTTCTGTTTTGCTGTGTCTTTCACAGTTTAAGAGGTGTTTTCTTCTATCTATTTGTAATCTACAATACTACTACATGCCATCATTTCTATGGGTATGGATATTCATGAGTGATAGCCAGTGATGAACAGGGATGGGGATGGGACAGGGACATAGACAAGGTCTGTAGATTACTGTTTCCTTTTATTTTCTGTTGCAATATGCTATGTATACTTTCACAGATGATGCTTTATAATTCGATGTTGCAATGCAACAGGTTTTTACACTAGTCTATTTAAGAATGGGAGCATGGTTGTTAGTTAAATTTTCCATGTGGTTTTTCTCACTTACCTGACTCCACTCCAATTGTGCATGTGGCAGCATGGCATGTGTGTGGCACAGTGTGCCAGTGCAGCCCAGCAGCACATCAGGCTTTTTTACAACCACTCATGCTGCGTGCACTGGCTACTCACCAATGCTATGACACCTGAGCCTCTACCCCCACACTGCATGTATACTGGCTGCTCACCAGCTTCATCACACCTGGGCTTCTACCCCCACACTGCATGCATTTGGCTGCTCAATATTGTCATCACAGCTGGCCATGCTGCATGTGTTGGCTACTCACCATCACCATGTGCTGCATGGCCTGGCTGCTTATCTTCTGTATTACAATAAAAAACAGATTACATGGAGAAGCTGACTGATTTACTGTCCCCACAGACTATCTGGCCCTGCAGCCACACACCCTCCCTCTCATGCTGTTGCTGTACCAGCACAGCATGGCAGCTTACTCACTGTCTGTGTCCACTCAAGATGATGCAGGCAATTAGTATGTCCCTTCCCCTGTGCCCACCTGTGCCCATGCCACTGCTGTATGAATGGTGTGCAGCCACTACCACCCCACCTGCAAGCCTGCATTGCTGCTATGTTGATAGTGCATGCCCCCTACCCACCTGCACTGGGGTTGAGTGTTGAGTGGGTGTGACCATGATGGTGCTGCAGATGAGAATGAGACCAGGGGCAAGGGGGAGGATGCAGATTTGCTGCACCTGTGCACAAATCTGTGCTACATCTGCCCACTATTTTGGTATGTGCTCTCACTTGACATGGCATATCCATTTGGTGCACTGCACATCGTTGGTGCACCCATCTTCATGGTGAGTGCACTCTGCAGCACTGCACAGGCACTGTTCATCATGCACACACTTGCAGAGCCATTGTTATTGGATCCATGAGTGGAGGTGCTCTCACTGCATGCTGCACTGCTTGCTGACCTGCACACACAAGGGACAGAGCTGCACACCATGGGGCTCAACCCTGTGGTGGTTAGGCACTGGCTGGTCAGCACCAGCAGTGCATGCAAGCATCAGGATTTGCTGGTGCAGTACTTGCAGGTGTGCAGGCTCACAGGGTGTGGCGGTATCCTGCCTGCAGAGGAGAACTTTATGGTGAGGTGGCAGGCTGTGGGTGTGGCATGGATGCCAGCAAGCATGCACACAATGGGCAGGTGCTACCTGATCACACCTGTGGACATGATGAATGTTGCAGGGGTTATAGGCATGGGTGGGGTTGGGGACTTGGGGTGTGCAGAAGTGTTGATGAGGGCATCAGAGTGGTCAAGGCTGAGGGTGAAGAGGGGGTCAGGAAGTACTACCCCCAGAGTGTGCAGCTCATCAAGGACCTCACCACCATGAGCTGCATTGTGTTTGACCATAGTGTGTCCCCCCCTCCTTGCATCTTGCTCAACAGTGCACAGCCCAACCTGCCTGCACAGCTGCTGCTTGAACAGCACACTAAGCACAGCCCAGTACTGGACATCCACCATGGCTGCTTGAGACACAGTGCTGTGGCAGTGATGGGGCAGCTACCCTGCTAGCTGTAAGACGGCAGTCCTACATATCCCATAAGGGAGACTGGCATGCACTAAACTAAGGATCACTCCAAAGAATAGGATTTGCCAGCCATAACAAGCTGGAGTATATTCACTATACTACAGCTACCTATATACTAAAGGAAAGTGCACACAGACCAGCACAGTACTCTAGGGCAGGTGCTACAGTAAATACCTGCAGTAAGTATGACATCATGTGCAGCATGGGCACATCCAGAGCATGAAGCAACAGTAAGTAAGATATAGTAAGATAAGATCAGATGAACTGAAAGGAAGATGATCTAATCTACTATAATCTAAAAGGAAACTAAAAGAAAGTAAAAGTAAAAGAAAAGAGTAAATGCTCCAATAAATTGAAGCCTGACACTAGCCTGTGCCTGCCCACAGTGCTGCAGTGGTGAACTCCTCCACAGCCACAAGTGATGGTGCAGGGTCAAACACATCATGCAGCAGCACCTTGGATATGAGGCCATGCATGTGCAGCATGAGCATGGTGCACTATGTGTGGTTGAGGTGCTGGCTGGCAACCACACAGCACATGAGGTCACATGGGCCTGCACTGCTCTTGGCCATACATGTTGCAGAGGTGGTGGCAGTGGTGTGGGGCAGCTCAAACCACAGTGCATAGAGTGTGTTGAAGCTGGCATGCACATTTAGCACAGTGGTGGGCATGTGGGGGGAGCAATGGGGCACTCACAGGTTGTGCAGGAACTGGCACTAGTCTGTGGAGATAACATTAGTGAGGGCAGTCTCATACCTGTTGTATGATATCTTTTTTCTTTTTTCTTTTTGATGCAGGGATGGGGATGCTGGATGTGCACAGGCAATCCTGTCAATGCTGTATCAATGGTGTGCAGCCCCCTACCTGCCCCCTGCACTGCCACCATACAAGCAGTGGGCAGCCACCACCTGCTGACCCACCCTATCACTGTACCAGGACCCTGCGCCCACATGCACACCTATGCCACTGCCATATCAGCATGGTGTGGCAGGTTGCTGGCTCACTGCCCATGTCCACCCAAGACAACACAGGCAATTGGTACATTCCACCCTTCTTCTTTCCCTCTCCCTCTTGTGCTCTCCATCCATCTCACCCCCCTCCCCCTCCTTTTTCACACACTCCCTCCCATGCTGCTGCTCAACACAGCATGGCTACTGTGCTAAACATGTATGCCCATGCTAGGTGAGTCCATTTCCCCTATCTTCTTTGCACTCACATCACCATTGTGTCAACAGTGCATGCAGCCCCTTACCTGACTGTGGCACTGCTGCAGGAACAGCATGTGGCCACTATGACCCCACCCAGACTGCTGTACTAACAGTAGGTGGCCACCACCTGGCCACCCACACCACTGCTGTGCCATGCTGATCCAGTGCAGCCACCACCTCCTTGCCCATACCATTGCCATACTAGCATGGTGCAGCAGCTTACCTGTCTGCCCTGCCCACATTGATGAGCATCACATGCACATAATGCCAGAAAACGACCATCAGTGACACCAAGCAAACACAGCAATATAAACATGCTGCACACAACAATCATCCATAGTTGCATCAATCACACATTTGTTTAGGTGTCAAACTATAGGACTGGCTTCAGCCAATGAGGAGCAGGATGAATAAGTTGTATAGGCTGAGATGTGGTCCATGGAGTCATGAGTCATAAAGTCAGCATTTGGTGTGATCAACACTTTTCCCTTTTTGCTCAGCCATTCTAGTATGATACTTTATTTGTCATGTCTAGACTCCTCATTTCCAATACTCCCTATGATCAGCCCTACACTGTAAAATTTCTGTTTTGTTTTGTTGTGCTCCAGTCTTGGAGCTAGACTTGTATTTAGATGGTGTGTTGTCCATCAGAAAAAAACAGATTTCCCCTGCCTACAATTTGTTTTCCCCTCTCCCATCCAAGTCTTGAGGTGAAATTGTGCACCCCATGTCAGGCCGCTACTACTCTCCTTATTTTTCTCTTCATTTTTCTCTATTTTCTTATTTCTCTATCGTCATAGATCTTACAATCGCTCCTGATCTATCAAAGCGATTCCCACGGTCACGTACTCTTTCTCTTCGTCTTTATCGGCCGATGACACGTATGCCGTCCAATCTCCGATCGGCCTGTTCTATCTTTAGTTATGATTCATTCTCTCATGGTTACTGTGCATGCTCACCAATCCTTCTCACACCTGCTGCAGAATATCACCAATCATTCCCACAGTTACTGCGGAGCTCAGTCAACGATGACGCGTCCCCTCTATTATTAGATATGACATCACTACTTTGTTTTCTCATTCTCCTGCCCTATACTGTACTGCATGGTCCATGCACGTTCTAGGATACTATATATACATAAGACTCCTAGCAGTTTATTCTCCAGTTCTGATCATCTGGGATATCCACTAGGTACAGTACTTTCTTCTCTTCTTATTTACTATACACTAATATATCTGGGATATCCGCTAGTCAAAGCGCGATCGTCCTTTTGTTTTAGCTCTTCATCAGTTGTTCAGCTTTGACACAGCATCGGCCTCACACCCCATAAGTTGTGTTATCAATTTTGCTGAGTGCCTATTGCATTGCATTGTGTTCTCTATTGCATTGTGTTCTCCTTCATTGCATTCTCCATTGTGTTGCATTCTCCTTCACGTTCTCCATTGCATTCTCTATTGTGTCATGTTGCATTACATGTCTCCACCATTGCCATTGTCACACCATGTTTCCATCATATCTCAGTATTGTTGCCCAGTCACATCACATTATCACATCTCTTGCCTGAATCTACTAACTCTCTTTCTATTGGTGTCTAGGGGATCTTACAGCTTGCACCCTTCAGCATCTGCTGTGGTTGTGATTGTAGATTCCTCTCTTATACACCCACAGTACACATCATATTGGAGCCCACTGCAAGGGGCTGCAAGTCAAGATTACATCTAGACACCACTACAACCTTTGTTTGTGAAGATGCACAAGCTTGTCAACAATTCAAGTGCTACAAGACAAACTCAAGCAATTCATCAGCCCATCACATTATTCTCCACCTTCTACACATTCCCTGCTCACAGAGGAACTAATCATAACCCCACACACTTCATCTCCTGTAGACTCATCATTCTTCTTGGTGTCCAGCACTTTATTGTCACCTTCAATCTTGACTATCACCTCAACCCCATCTCACCAAACCAATCACCAATCCCTCCTACATACACCACCTCATATCACACCAATGGCAACTCAGTATGTGATGCCCATGTGAGGTGACAGAACTGCACCAAAATTTGATCCAAAGCACCCCCACGACCTTCAACAATACTTTGAAGATCTTGAATTCCACTTCAATCTCACACAAATTAATGACAACCAAACACATAAAATGCATGCATGACACTATGTTGATGTAGATGTCCAGGACCTCTGGGTGATGCTACCAACATACAAAGATACTGCTAAAACATATGAAGACTTCAAAGCAGAGATATATGAACAATACCCTTGGTCTGAGGTCACCCAGAAGTGGACCCACATGGATCTATCCTTTCTTATACAAGAGCATCAACTATTGGGTATGCAGTCACTAGGCAACTTTGCTGACTACCACCACCAGTTCATAGTCATAGTGGGTTTCCTGCAGAGTGCCCAGCAACTCTCAGAATATGAACAGGGTAACTGCTATGCCAAAGGCTTTCCACCTAGCTTGTGGGAACACATCCTCTATGTTTGCAGATTGTTCTGCCACAGCACAATTGTGAGAATGCATATCCACTGAAGGACATAGAGGCAGCAGCATGCTATGTCCTTCATGACACAACATCAGCAATTCATGTGACAGGCACAATGCCATCCACAACTACTTCTACTGCCTCACCACCTGCTACTAATATTAAAATAGAACTGCCCAGAATACCAGATATGGACACTTGGGCTCAGGCAATCACCAGAGCACTTGAGTCCCAACACATGACATGCCCACAGCCACAAGGTACAGCACCACCATGCAAAAATGGTAATGTGTGCAATTTCTGTGGCAAGACAAATCACTATATCCATGAATGCCTAGTTGTCAACAACTACATCATGCAGGGTAAAATTAGTTGGAATGCTGATGGAAAAGTTGTGCTGTCTACAGGGATCTTTGTGCCTAGAGACATCACAGGACAATGGTTGTGCAACTGTGTCAATGAGTGGCATTGCCAAAACCCAGGAAATGTCAGTGCTGGTCAGATGATGCTCAACATGCAGAGGACAAACAACCATGCCATCAGTAGCAATGGCACCAGCTCATATCAACTATTGAAGGACAAACATATTGCAAATCTAGAGCATGAGTTGTATAACATTGTGCACAAGTACCCTTCCAGCCTACCATCAGGACATGATGGCAGCATGCAGAAGAGACTTCAGTGTCAAGTGACAATTCACATGGCCCACTGGAAGTACCTCCACCTCAACAGTCAAACTCACATGCACTGCAGGTGACACAGGAGTCAATGCCTCCTCAGGCTGAGACTACTCAGTCAGCAGCCCATAATGATAACAGTCCACCCATTCACCCCTTTGCCCAGGCTCAAGATGCAACCATTCCCATGCCTGTGTCTGCCAATCCTGTGCCATCACATGTCACACCTGTACAGAGAAGAACTGACAATGCATACCATGTAGATCTACCAATTCACAACAAAGCCCATGCAGCAGAAGTATTCCAATGCACTATGGAAACACTGATAACTATCACCCATCGTCAGCTCTACTCCATCACCCCAGAAGTCTGCTACCAAGCTCTGGAGGCAATGATGGCAAAGAAAGTTCCCATTAATCCAGTCCCCACAGCTGCAGCAAACTATGTGGAGGAGGACAACAAAAATGACATCATTGATAGCTGTGCTCAGACCATCTCTGACAAAAAGGTTTGTCGCCTAGTGCACAATATGCCATGTGAATTTAAAGAAGCAGTCACATCTAGTCAGCACAGCAAGCCAATCATTGTCCCTGACCCATACAAAGCATACCTTCACAATTTTCCACCTGGCCAGCCACCAGACTTGCTCATAGTCACAAAAGAGTCAGTGTTGCTGCATTCCATATTGCCACTGGTTGACAACAATCAACAAATCAAAAGCATAATTGATCCAGGGTGCCAAGTAATTGCAATGTCAGAAGAGGTTTGCCATTTGCTTGGACTAATTTATGACCTGAGTGTGGTCCTAAATATGCAGTCGGTGAATGGTGAAGTTGACAGGTCACTTGGCCTCACCTGTAACATTCCATTTTTATTTAAAGACATCACACTATATCTGCAGGTCCATGTCATCAGAAGTCCCACATACAACATCTTACTCAGGTGACCATTCAACATATTAATGTGAAGTGTTGTTCACAACTTTGGTAACAAGGATCAGATAATCATGATCCATGATCCTAACATGGGGTCATCAGTGACTGTGCCTACACTGCCACATGGGTCCTATTGATTCCAGTTTTGCCAAAAAGAAGTATTGGGTTTTTGTGATTCAAGGATCTGACTGCACGTCAGGGAGATTGCAAAGATAATGACACATTTATTTGCACCAATCCTGTTCCCATTTTCACCTTTACACTGCAAATCTGACTCCATCTACACTTCCAGTTTCCAATTCTCTTGATTCTTCAGACTCCACTGTTGCTGTGTACAGGAAGAGAAAGTACAAGCTGGTAGTGAAGAAAGTATGCCCAGTTATGGCTGATCTCTCATCACACTTTCACATTATTCACAATATATGCAGCAACCTGCTCACATCAATTCCTATACTTTTACACAATCCTCCATCATTTATTCCAGTCGGATGCTATACTAATGAATGAAGAGATATCATAGACAGAGCACATGAAGGTGACTTCCTATGGCCTGCTGAGCATAATCTCATGCATCACTTTATGTACTTGCAGCACTTGGGTTTTGCATGAGATGACTCCAAGTGAGGACATTTCCAGGAAGACTTCTTCCTGCCCATCGAAATCCCCATCATAGAACACAAACCTTGGGTACAGCACAACATTCCCATTCTGCCAGGTATCTATGATGAAGTATGTCACCTTATTACCAAAAAGATTGCAGCTGGTGTCTACAAGCCATCCAACTCATCATACCAATCTCACTGGTTTTTGTCAGGCACCATTATTTGGTGTGTTTATCCTTTTATTTTCTTTTCATTTTCTTTTATGTTTTCCTTTCATTAGATCATCTTATCATTTCATCTTATCTGATCATATCTAATCCTTATCTATTTACACTCCTTAGTTCTAGACTATGAGGTCATAGCATGCACCTTTGGCATGTTCCATTACTTACTGTGGTATTGTACTGTAGCATCTGCCCTAGAGTACTGTGCTGGTCCATGTGCAATCTCTTAGAGTATATAGATAGCTGTAATATACTCCAGCTAGTTATGGCTGGATTTCCTCTTCTATTGAGTGACCTTTAGTTGAGTGCACCCAGTCTCCCACCTTTAGGGATATATGCAGACTCTGGTCTCATAGTTTTGTGTCATCAAAAAGGACAGTACCAGTCTTTGGATTGTGCACAGTCTTGAGTGGACAATTGGTACATTTCTTCCTGTGTGCCCACCTGTGCACCACCACTGTGTCAACAGCAAACAGTCCCCTACCATCCACACTGCAGCTGTATGAACAGTGCATGGCCACAGGGCACTGGTGATTGGTATGTCCTCCTCTTTTTTCCTTCTCCCACTTACTGTCCAATGTCCAAGGCACATTGTACCCACCTGCATGCTCATGTCACTGCTGTGTCAACAGTGCATGGCCCCCTGCCTGCCTGCACTGCCATATGAACAGTGCAGTGACCACCTCTCCACCCATGCCACCACTATGTGGACCTCTGCACATTCCTCCTGTGCACATGCACTGCACTGTGCTGGTGCATGCCAGCAGATGAATGTTGTACCCCCTTTTTCCTTTCTTTCATTTATCCTCAACTCACATAGGAACCCTAACCCTCCTTACAACATCACAGGCATGTGTTCTGTCAACAGAACTATCAATTATATTCAACTTTGTCCCTATTGTTCATCCATTTCTGTTTGCATCTATCATTCTTTCCTTTTATTCTTTGTTGCTACATATATCTACAACTGTGATCATATCTTATTAGTTGATAATTCAATCCAGCAGGTATTGACTCTATCTTGACATTTTGCAAACCTCTTGGTGGGTTGTGTTCATACCATCTTTTAAACAATAACATGTTGGGCAGAATGTTCAGGCTATGTCTTTTCTGTACTGTATCCATGAGTATCATTGTGCCTGCAAGTAGGCTGGATACTTTGGCTCTACAATCATGTTGGTCTTTCCTCTATTTTTATCCATCTACACTTAAATGCTTTGGCAATGTTGATTACTATATTTCTCTTTTACTTTCCTTTTGCACAGGTCCAATGTTCCTGGGTTGATGGACAGGGACATGTATAAGTGGTGATCATTGTCAGTACAATGCACCTGCACAGGCTTTGTCAATGGGTATGCCTGGGTATGGGTATGAGTATGATTCTATTGGTTTTCCAGTCTACAATAGTAACCATACAGTTGATGTTGATGTTTTGCTTTGTCTTTTCACAGTCTAAGGGATGTTTTTTTTTGTCCTTCTATTTATTTGTAATCTACAACATTCTCACATGCCATCATTGCTATGAGTATAGTTTTCATGGCTGATAGCCAGGGATGATCACTAGGGATGGGGACAGAGATGGGGACAGGGACATTGGTGAGGAATGTTGCAATTTATTTAACTATGTCTGATTCAGTAAATCTTGCAATGCAATAAGTTCTTACTTTATAGCTGGAGAGGTAACTGGAATTGGTAATATGTCAGCTGGAGAGATAATTGGAATTGGTCTCTAAGTTGGGGTTAGTCTGTAAATTGGACTTGGTCTGTAGATAGATAGAGTACTATTTCCTTGTATTTTTTGTTGCAATAAGCTATGTATCCTTTCACAGATGATACTTCATAATTCAATGTTGCAACACAACAGGTTTTTACACTAGTCTACTTAAGAATGGGACTATGATTGGTAAGCAGTACCATATTAGGGAAAAACAGCATGTTATCAGGTCAACATGTGGTTGAGATATTGGCACTACAAAAAGTTGTCCCTGGTGTGGCACACCACACACAGCAGTGTGGCATGCATGCAGCAATGTGGCATTCACATGGCAGTGTGCCACAGTGTGCCAGCATATGCATCCTGGCTTTTTACAACCACTTGCACTGCTGCTCACTGCCCCCATGCTGCATGTACTGGCTGCTTACCACTACCATTTACTGCATCCATGGGCTGCCCATCATATTGTTAGAAAGCGCAATTGCCAAAATAGTGACTTGGCTTGGGTTTGAACCAAGGACCTCCCTTACTCCAGGTGGGTGCTCTAACCACTGAGCTACCAGGCCTTGTCTAAGTGAAGTGCTATTAGCACGATGTGGAGCTGTCATGACTACTGTAGAGTTGTAACTCTGCTATGAAAGTATTGTAGCTCTGTTATGAAGAGTAGTAGCACATGTACAGGGTCGGGCATTTGACCTTAACTCCAACACATATCTGAGCTTCTACCCCCCACACTGCATGCATTTGGCTGCTCATCACTGCCATGTACTGCAGTGCTGGCTGCTCAACAATTGCAATTGTCATCACACCTGGCCATGCTGCATGTGTTGGCTGCCCACCACCACCATGTGCTGCATAACCTTGCTGCTTATCTTTTGTATTATAAGTAAAAACAAACTGGATGCAGGAGCAGACTCAAATGCTATCCCCACAGACTATCTGGCCCTGTAGCCTCCCTCCCATGCCATTGCTGTACCAGCACAGCATGGCAGCTTACTCACTGCCTGCATCTACTCAAGATGATGCAGGCAATTGGTATGTCCCTTCCCCTGTGCCCCCACTGCCTCACTGCTGCCTCAACAATGTGTGGCCCCCTACTTGCCTGCACCATTGCTGTATGAACAGCATGTGGCTCTCCATGAGGTTGAGTGGCCACACACTGAGTGCTGTGCATGCCACACATGCTGCCTCAGGTATGTCATAGGACAGTGGGCCTGGCACATTTGTGTGTGGCCCTAAACACCTCCACAACTGCAAGCAATGGCATGGGGTTGGACATGAGGCCACACAGGTGTGGCATGAGTGCAAGGTGTGAGGTGCAGTGCATGGTTGAGGTCCTGGATGGTGACTGCACAGCACACAAAGTTGCATGGGCCCACACTGCTCTCAGCTGCACATGTTGCAGCAGTGTCATGGGGCAGCTCAAACCACAGCATGTAGAGTGTGTCAAAACTGGTGTGTGTGGTTAGCACAGTGGCAGGCCAGTACCTCCTCTGCTCCACACAAGTTTGCTGACCCTCCCCTTTCCACATATCCCTACTTGCTGACCTCTTTCCCATGCTGAACATGCATGGGCAATGCAGGTATACTATGATGGTGGATGTGCTTGGCATGCCACTCAAGGTGCTGCCTCCAGGGAAGGTGCTTGGGTGTGTCATTCTTTCTTGCACTCCTTTCTGCTTACTGACACCCACATGCCCATGTTGCCACTGTGTCAATAGTGTGTGGCCCCCTACCTGCCTGCACAACTACTGTTCAAACAGCATGCTGCACATGGCCCAGTACTGCACATCTGCTGTGGCATGCTCAATCAAGGTCATGCAGGCCTGCACAGCTCTTGGCCATGCACCCATGTTGCCACTGTGTCAACAGCACATGGCCCCCTGCTTGCCTGCCCACATGTGCACCATGGCCCCTTACCCATCCATGCCACTGTATGTATTTTTTTCATTTTTGCTGCTGAGCACATGCTCTGTGCCTGCCCTATCTGTGCCCATTCCCACCTGCACTGCCACTGGATGAACAGCACATGGCCACTACAACCCCACCCAGACCAACATGGTACTAACAATGGGTGGCCACCACCTGGCCACCCATGCTGCCACTGTATCAGGACACAGCACCCACCTGTGCACCTGCACTGCTGCCATACCAGCATGGTGTGGCAGCTTGCTGGCTCACCACCCATGTCCACTCAAGATGATACAGGCAATCAGTATGTTCTGCTCTCCTTCCCTCTTCTTCTCTCCCTCTCCCTCTCATGCTCTCCCTCTCACACTCTCCCTCTCACACTCTCCCTCTCACACTCTCCATCCCTCTTGCCCCCCTCCTTCTTCACACACTCCCCTGCCTCCTTCCAATGCTGCTGCTCAACACAGCATGGCGATGTGCTAAACATGTATGCCCACACCAGGTGAGTCCATTCCCCCAGCCTTCTTCATGCTCATGTTGCCACTGTGTCAACAGCACATGGCCATCTACCTGCCTGCACCACTGCTGTATGAATAGAGTGGCCACCACCTCACATGCTGCCACTATGTGGGTGGGTGTGCTCAGCACACCATACAAACAGCATGCAGCCATGTTGCCACTATATGAACATTGCATGGCCCTCTACCTACTTGCACTGCTGTATGAAGAGTGTGGCCACCACTCCTCACCCATGCCACTACTTTGTGGACCTCCACATGTTCCTCCTGTGTGTGCACTGGCAGATGAACATCATGCCCTCCTTTCATTCATCTTCAACTTACATAGAAAGCCTTAGCTTCCCTACAACAGAACTATCAATTATATTCAACTTTATGCCTATTCTTCATCCACTTCTGTTTACATCTATCATTCTTTCCTTTCATCCTCTGTTGCTATATATATCTACAACTGTAATCATGTCTTATTAGTTGATACCATCTTTTTTAATATTAACATGTTGGGCAGAATCTTCAGGCTGTGTTTTTTCTGTATTGAATCATGCTACTGTATCCATCAGTGTCATTGTGCCTGCAAGTAGGCTGGGTACTTGAGCTGTACAATCATGTTGGTCTTCTATTATTATGCATCTACACTTAAATGCTTTGGCAATGTTGATTACCATATTTTCTCTTCTATTTTTGCACAATCATCTCTTTCACAGGTGCAGAGTCCCTGTGTTGATGGACAGGGACATGGATGAGGAGTGATCATTGTCAGTACAATGCACCTACACAGGCTTTGCCAATAGGTATGCCTGGATATGGGTATGAGTATGGGTATGGGTATGGGTATGGGTATGCATATGTGTTTTCATGGCTGATAGCCAGCTATAATAAACAGGGATGGGGACAGGACAGGGACATTGACAAGGTCTGTTGCAACTTATGTATAATGACACAGATAAATATTTGATTATGTCTTATTCAGTCAATGGTGCAACACAACAGGTCTATACTTTACAGCTGGAGAGGTAATTGGAATTGGTCTGTGAATTGGACTGGGTCTGTAGATAGATAGAGTATTATTGTTTCCTTTTATTTTCTATTGCAACAACCTACATATACTTTCACAGATGATGCCATATAACTTGGTGTTGCAACACAACAGGTCTTTACACTAGGGACAGGGACAGGGACAGGGATAGGGACAGGGCAGGGACAGGGATAGGACAGGGACATTGGTGAGGAATGTTGCAATGCAATAGGTCTTTACTTTATAGCTGGAGAGGCAATTGGAATTGGTCTATAGGTAGATAGAGTACTATTTCATTTTATTTTCTGTTGCAGTATACCTTCACAGGTGATGTCCTATTGCTCCATGCTGCAATGCAACAGGGTTCCTAGGGAAGATCACCCTTGAATGTGATGTATCCTGAGGTATTACAACATGTTTTACCAGAGCCTTGGTGAGCTTTGTTGCTAACAGACTATATACCATTTTCTTATTTAATGTGGTGTAGAAGAAGCAGCAGCAACACAAGGAGTGGAGTGTTCAGGCAAGATTGTTTTCTGTATTGGATTGGTAAATTGTACTGTTGAATTGCACTGTTATATTGTGCTCATCTATTTTCTCCCCTCTTATGTGATGGCACAGGGTTTATGATGGAAGGACAGATAGGAGGTGATTGGGATTTGGAAATTGATTTGGAAATTGGTATTGGTTTGTGAAGTGGGATTGGTATATAAATTGGACATGGATAGAGTACTGTTTCCTTTTATTCTCAGTTGCTACAACTATGCATACTGTCATAGATGATATGCTGTTATGATGTAGATTGGAATTGGTCTATAAATGGGTTCTGTTGCAACAAGCTATATATACTTTCTCAGATGATGTCCTATTACTCCATGTTGCAATGCAACAGGTTTTTACACTATCTACTTAATAATGGGAGGTCAGTTTGTAAGCAGTCCCATATTAGGGAAAAACCAAGTGTAACAAGGCTGACACATGGTTTTTTTGTCTTTGAAGTGCTGCTACTAAGACTGTCCTCCCCTGGTGTGGCATGCCATGCATGGCAGTGTGGCATGCATGCAGCAGTGTGGCACTGCACAGCAGTGCATCTGGCCTTTTTACAACCACTTGTGCTGCATGCACTGGCTGCTCACCAATGCTATGATGCCTGAGCCTCTACCCCCACACTGCATGTACTGGCTGCTCACTACTGCCATGTACTGCATCCATGGGCTTCTCACCAGCTTCATTGTCCCCATGTTGCATGTGTTGGCTGTTCACCACCACCATGTGCTGCATGTGCTGGCTGCTCAACATTGCCATCACACCTGAGCCTTGACCCCTGTGCCACATGTGCTGGCTGTTCACCACCACCATGTGCTGCATAGGCTGGCTGCCTATCTTTTTATTATAACAAAAAGCAGGAGCTCATTTACTCTCCCCACAGACTATAACTCCCTCCCTCCCATGCTGCCACTGTACCAGCACAGTGCAGCAGCTTGCTGGTTCACTGCCCATGTCCACTCAAGAGGACATGGGCAATTGGTATGTCCATCATCCTGTGCCCACCCATGCACCCACACTACCACCATAACAGTGTGTGGCCCCCTACCTGCCCACATGGCCACTGTTCTAACAGCATGCTGCATGTGGCCCAGCACTGCACCTCCACTACAGTGTGCTTGACAGACACTGTGTGGTTGAGGTGCTGGCTGGCAACTGCACAGTGCATGAGGTCACACAGGCCTGTGCCACTCTTGGCAGCATCATGGGGCAGCTTGAACCATGGCACATAGAGTGTGTCAAATCTGGTGTGTGCATTTAGCACAGTGGCAGGCTAGTACCTCCTCTGCTCAACACATGCCTGCTGACCCTCCTCTCCATATCCCTACTCACTGACTTCCTTTGCATTAGTACATGATGTGGTTGTATTCAAGGATGGCATGGCACTCACACACATCAACATGGTCATGCTAGCCACAGGATACCAGTACTGCATGCCATTCCTCATGGCTGGCAGCCACCTCAATGTCATGACACTCCAGCATGGTGACTTGGCAGAGTATGAGCACCACGACTGTGCTGCAGATGAGAATGAGACCAGGGGTAAGGGAGAGGATGCAGATGTGCTGCACCTGCACATGAACCTGTGCTACATCTGCCCACTATTCTGGTATGTGCTCTTGCTTGATGCAGCATACCCACTTGGTGCACTGTACATCATTGGTGCACCCACCTTCATCATGAGCATGCATCACAATTGTTGTACAAGGTATTTTAATATGGCTTGCAGGACTGCAGAGGATAGAATATCCAGTACATGATAAAAACATGCATACAGTTATGCTGGTAACATCTATCTGGCAGCATCAATCATCAACCTCCACCTTGAAGATAGTTCATCCACTTTGATGATCACCACCACAGCCATTTTACAATCAACTGTGAAAGCAGTTCCTGAACCTTCTGTCACCATCTACAATGGTGCCACCTCACCTGCAAGATGCCAGCCAAGACACTCTAGTGCAGTATGAAAGAGACCTGCACCAATGGATTGATTCATGCATTTGGCAGGTTTCAGGGTGGTGGAAGGAAGGACAATGAGTGGAAATACCTCAGAATGACAATTCTTGCTATGACACCTTTGTGCAGGTCATGAACAAAATCACCAGCAAGAACCACCAGCCTATGGTTTGTGCTTCCAAAGTGTAAGTCCATCTCCTGGTGCTCCTTATTTTATTCCCAGAGAACCACCCCTGCCCTTGCATAATTCTCACACATTGTTTAGTCCAGCAGATATCTTTGTTCATAAATCTTAATGCCAGGGAAAATTTGCAGCAGGGGCTCTACAGGAGGGAACCCATGATGCTGACAACAAAATAAAAGGCCTGAATGCAGTGGATGTAGATTTTTTTGTCCTTCATGCAGATGCTCGCAGAGCTGACTCTGTTGAATCTGTGAGTGGAGGTGCTCTCACCATGTGCCACACTGCTCACTGACCTGTGCACACAAGAGGTGCACCTGTGGTGGTTGGGCACTGGCTGGTCAGCACAGGTGGTGCACACAAGTATCAGGATGTGCTGGTGCAGTACTTGCAGGTGTGTGGGCTCATGGGGTGTGGCAGTGATGAGCATCACATGCACATAAAGCTGGAAAATGACCATCAGCAACATCAGGCAAACACAGCAATACAAATGCACAGCACATGACAATCAGCCAGGCAAGCACAGTGATATAAATGTGCTGCACAGATAAATGCACTGCACACAACAATCAGCTGTAGCCACATCAATCATGCATTTGTTAGGCATCAGACTGTAGGACTGGGGTTGGCCAATGAGGAACAGGATTGATGAGCTGTACAGGCCAAGATGCGGTCCACAGAGTCATGAGTCATGAAGTCAGCAATTGGTGTGATCAACACCTTTCCTATTTTGCTCATCTGTATAGTGCCCAGACTCCACTTCACTTTATGATCAACCCTGCACTGTAAATTTTCTGTTGTGTTTTGTTGTGCTCCAGCCTTGGAGCTAGACTTGTATTTAGATAGTGGATCATCCCTCCAAAAAGAGCAGATTTCCCCCACCCACAATTTGACTTCTCCTCCCTGTCTGAGTCCATAATCAAAAGGCACATTTAGATCTTCCCTCCACATGTCTTCTTATCAAGAAAAGTGCACATTCCCTGTAAGTCGCATCTATCATTGCATTGCATTCTCCATTGCATTGTGCTGCATTGTGTTCTCTATTGCATTGTGTTCTCCATTGTGTTGTGCTGCATTGCATTCTCTACTGCATCACATTTTGTCCCATTACATTGGGGTCTCTACTGTGCTCTCCTTTGCATCACATTGTGTACTCCTTATCGCATCATATCACCAGTTTATTACCCAAGTCACATTCCCTTTATTGCTCTAGTCGAGTCACACTATTACACCCATTGCCCTTAACTACTAATCCTCTCTACTTTAGTGTCTAGAGAACCTTACAGCTCACACCCTCCAGCAATTGCTGTGGTTGTGGTTTGTTTTCCCCTTCAGCCTGGCACAGTACATATCAGTGGTATCCCACCTGCAGGGGAGAACTTTATGGCATGCTGCCCATGTCCACTCAAGATGACACAGGCCATTGGTACATCTTCTCACACATAGAATTTCCCTTACTTACCCACCTACCACCTGCCTGCACCTCAGGACATTGCACCCATATATGTGCCTGCAGCCACCACCTCCCCACCTGCACTGCCCACTCATGCACCCACATTGCTGCTGTCTCAACAGTGTGCAGTCCCCTACCCATTGGCACTACTGCTGTATGTATTTTTTTGTTTTTTATTTTTTATTTGCTGCTGAGCACATAATCTGTGCCCACACCATCCATGTCTGTGGCCATGTGCACACACTGCCACTGCATACATGTACTAGGTGGGGCAAAAAAGGCACCCATCATCCTGCCCATGCTGCTGCTGCAGGTCTTGCCATCACCCAAGCCACTGAGTGAATTCAATACCCTACCCATGCACCCACATTGCCACTGTGTCAACAATGCATGGCCCCCTACTCACCCACACTACCACACACTGCCACTACCACCCCAGCCACACCACTGTTGTATCAGCACAGCACAGCCACCACCTGCTCACTCATGCTACCACTGTATCAGTGCATAGTGGCAACTGGCCCACCTGCCCCACCCACGTCCACTCAAGATGATGCAAGTGATTGGTGAGTCTTTCTTTCCCTTTCCTTCCAATGCCTGAGGCAAACTGTGTCTGCCTGCACACTCACATTGCCACTATGTCAACAGTGTGCAACCCCCTACATGCCTGCCCACATGCATGCCATGGCCATACCAGCACAGCAGGGCCACTTGCTGGCTCACCACCCATGTCCACTCAAGATGACATGGGCAGTTGGTACATCCCTTCCCCTGTGCCCACTCTCACACCCACATTGCTGCTGTGTCAACAGCACATGGCCATCTACCCACCCATGCCACTGTTAACATGGCAGTGTGCAGCACAGTGGTCAACTAGGCCAGGTCACTCTACTCAAAGAGGATGAAAGGGTGATGGTGGGTACATGCCAGGCAAGAGCCTGAGTAGAAGCAGAAGCAGTAACATTATGCAGAAGTAGGAGTAGTAAAGAATGAGGAGCACGTCCATGTTACTGGAGAGGGTAGAAAACCAACTATAGATCTGTGTCCCAGAAGGATCCCTAAGTACTGTAGGCTGCTGTGCACAGACCACACTGAGGTAATAAGTGTGGGGCATGGGTGTCAGAGCAAAGAACAGGTCACATGTCAACAGCTACCACTGTACAAACAGCATTGCCACTACCTCCTCACACATGCAGCCACTATGTGGACCTCTGCACATTCCTCCTGTGCACATGCACTGCACTGTGCTGGTGCATGCCAGCAGATGAATGTTGTACCCCCTTTTTCCTTTCTTTCATTTATCCTCAACTCACATAGGAACCCTAACCCTCCTTACAACATCACAGGCATGTGTTCTGTCAACAGAACTATCAATTATATTCAACTTTGTCCCTATTGTTCATCCATTTCTGTTTGCATCTATCATTCTTTCCTTTTATTCTTTGTTGCTACATATATCTACAACTGTGATCATGTCTTATTAGTTGATATTTCAATGCAACAGGTGTTTACTCTCTTGACATTTTGTGAATATCTTGGTGAGTTCTGTTGATACTATCTTTTTAAACAACAACATGTTAGGCAGAATGTTCAGACTATGTTTTTCTGTATTGAATCATGCTACTGTATTCATGAGTATCATTGTGCCTGCAAGTAGGCTGGGTACTTTGGCTCTGCAATTATGTTGGTCTTTCTTCTATTTTTATCCATCTACATGTAGATGCTTTGGCAGTCTTGATTACCATATTTTCTCTTTTACTTTCCTTACACACAGGTCCAGTGTTCCTGAGCTGATGAACAGGGACATGTATGAGTACTGATTATTGTCAGTACAGTGCACCTGCACAGGCTTTGTCAATGACTATGCCTGGGTATGGGAATGGGTCTATTGGTTTTCCAGTCTACAATAGTAACCATACAGCTGATATTTCTGTTTTTCTTTGTGCTTTCACAGTTTAAGAGGTGTTTTTTTCTGTCCATCTATCTATTTGTAACCTGCAATACTACTGCATGCCATCATTGCTATGGGTATGTATTGTCATGGCTGATAGCCAGTGATGATCAATAGGGATGGGGACAGGACAGGGACATTAACAAGGTCTGTTGCAGCTTATGAATAATGACACAGATAAATATTTGATTGTATCTTATTTAGTCAATGTTGCAACACAGCAGGTCTATACTTTACAGCTGGAGAGATAATTGGAATTGGTCTGTAAGTTAGGGTTGGTCTGGAAATTGGACTTGATCTGTAGATAGATAGAGTACTATTTCCTTATATTTTCTGTTGCAACAACCAATGTATACTTTCACAGATGATGCTTTATAACTCAATGTTGCAACACAACAGGTTTTTACACTGGTGTCTATGAATCAGAAATCGCGTTGTCAAACGGTTCCCCGAGTCTGAGCACTACGAGTCTACCGGAGTCCGTCGACAACACAATCGTATCCCGAGATATCATAATGTCCTTGTTGAATGCTGGATCTAGACGTCTGTATGCAGGTGGAAGCCAGCACACTCGCCGCTCACCTTGCCCTCCGCGGACCCGCCAGATCTAGCAATCCTCTCGCAACCTTAATAATGTTTCCAAAGGCGCCAGGTCATCCGTAGCGCATGGGGGGCGGTACTGGGGAGGTATGGGGAAGAGGCCGTGGTTTGTGGCGATGAATTTGTGGCTATCGAAGAAGGAACAGAATGTCGTTCGATGTGAGGTATTGAAGTTAAAAAGCAGGTGGATCTGCTTGGTTGATCTTGCCGATGCCACGTCCCAGACACGCACAATGCCGCGCCGATCACTCATCAGCAGCCGTGTCCCGTCCGCAGCCCATGCGAGGTCTGACGTCATGCGACGTTCCTCTTCAATGAGTTGTCTGCCTGATATAGCGTCCACCAGACCAAAGTAATACCATCCGAGCCATGCGACTAGGTCGTTCTGTGGAGCAAGCAGCACGCAACGGGTCCATTGACAGATTAGAGTTTCCCAAACACATGCACTGCTGTCCAGGTCCCAGAGCCTGATGCAGTCCTGCTCATCCAGAACTACGACCTGTCTGCCGTCGGAACGAAACGAGATGGATCTTACATTCCGTTTGGTAGTGCTCATGAGTGTGGTATACAACTGACCAGCTTGCAAGTCGAAGATGCGAACGTCCATCCTGTATAGCACGAGAAACTTGTCGTCCAGGGATATCACCATGTCGGAAGATGCATCATGCGATGTCCACAAAATCTTTTTTGACTTCACCATCCATGCCTCAACGATCCCATCAGAGGAGCTGG
>QLPN01002510.1:0-31877 GCA_003314395.1 Albatrellus ellisii | reverse complement strand
ATGCAATTTGGTTTTCGTTAAAATGAAAAAGATAAGCAGTTAGGCCATGCAGCACATGGTGGTTGTGGGTAGCCAACACATGCTGCATAGTTAGGTGTGATGACAATGTTGAGCAGCCAGCACATGCAACACTTGGCAGTGGTGAGGAGCCAAATGCATGCAGCGTAGGGGGTAGAAGCTCAGGTATGATGAGCAGCCCATAGATGCATGCAGTAAATGGCAGTGGTGAGCGGCCAGTACATGTAGCATGGGGGCAGTGAGAAGCAGTGCGAGTGGTTGTAAAAAAAAGCCAGGATGCATGCTGTGCACATGCCAAATTGCCACATGCATGCCATGTTGCTGTGTGCAGCATGCCACACCAGGGGACAACTTTTTGTAGTGCCATTACCTCAACCATGTGTCGACCCCCTCACACACTGTTTTTCCCTAATGTGGCACCACTTACCAATCATAGTCCCATTATTATATAGATGCTAGGTGAGATGGGTGGGACAGAAGCTGTCAAGTGAAACAAGAGGTGGTGATGGAATGCTGTACAACATATGGAATTCTCCTTGGCCAGATGTGCATTTTTGGCACCCACCTGTGCCTTTGGCCATGACCATATTCAACCACAGTGTCACATGGTTGCTTGTCTCAGAAGACAAGTTGTTCTGTGTCTTGCAGTGGCATAGCTTATGTTTTGAGGTTGGAGAGGCAAGGTGGGTGTAAGTGGGGACAGACAAAGTCATCACCAGGAATGATGGAGATACTACTGTGGTGTGGGCCAACACAGCTTGATTGGCCAGGAAGTGTTATGGTACTTGTGGTGAGGAGTGCCTTCTCACAGTAGCAGAGGGCATCTTTCTAAATCCTGTGTGTAAGGCTTTCCACAGCATCTGTGAGTGGTGGGCAGCCCTTGTTGTATGTGCAGGTTTGGGCAGGTGAGGACAAAGATCTTATAGGCAATAATCAGCAAGTATGTGACTCCCAGAGGGGAGATAAGAGTGGAGAGAATCTACAGCAAGTGTAAGTGGTTACCAGCACAAGGTAGTGAGGCAATGTGATAAGAGTATGCTGCAGGGTTGATGAGAAGGAGATAAGATGGAGATGAAGTAGTACTCACTCACACAGATGGTAAGACATCTAAGAACTTGTAAAGTAATGTGTTCATCTTATATAGTGAGTGTAGGTAAGGTTGTAGCAGAGAGTGTAGTGGTGAAGTACAATGATTGCCATAGATGGGAGGGACATGTGTTGTCCCAGAATATGTGTGGGTACTTGGACATGTGAGTGGGGGTGAAGTCTGAGGAGACAAGGAAAGTGTACACACAGGTTATGGCAGGCAACAGCAATCAAGATGTATATGAGGGAGAGAACATAGGAGACTCCCAGAAGGGAGAGAGTGGCAGGTAGTATCTGCAGCAAGTGGTAAGAAGTCACAAGCATGATAAGTGATGTGATGTGGTTAAAGTATGCTGCAGGATTGGGATGAGAGAGTATGAGAGTAAGATGGGGAAGGTACTCACTCAGACTAGGTGAAGGATGTCTGAGGAGATGTATAGTAGTGAGACCATCTTATGTAGTATATGCCTTGTAAGGTTGAGGTGGAGAGTGTAGAGTAGAGTACAAGTATGCCCATATGTAGAGGGACACATGTTGTCCAGAGTATGGTGTGGTGTGGGCAGTCCTTGGAGATTGAATGTAAAGTCCAAGGACAGAAGGTCCAAGGTTATGAAAGTAGATGTATGTGTGAAAGTGTAATGTGTGATAGTGTAATGTGTATGTGTGTAGGAGGGAATAAGCCAAACAGAATAGTAAAGTTGTGTGCACATAGATGTTCAACAGAAACAAGGAAGATGTGTGGTGATTGTATGTAATAAGTGGGTAATTGTACATGCAAGGAGAGAAGCTGAATGAAATTGATATAGTATGCACAATATTCAACACTTGTTACACACTAGTACAGTGATGAGCATCATGCACATGTAATGCCAGAAAATGACCATCAGTGACACCAAGCAAACACAGCAATATAAATGCACCGCATGCGACAATCATCTGTAGCCACATCAATCATGCATTTGTTTAGGCATTGGGCTATAGGACTGGCTTTGGCTGATGAGGAGCAGGATTAATAAGCTGTATAGGCTGAGACGTGGTCCATGGAGTCACAAGTTGTGAAGTTAGCATTTGGTGTGATCAGCACTTTTCCTCTTTTGCTCATCCACAATAGTATGATACTTTATTCGCTCATGTCCAGACTCCACTTCATTTCAAATATCCCTATGATCTACCCCTGGACTGTAAATTTTTGTTCACACAGGCTATGGCAGACAAGTATAAGTGAGAACAGTATGTTCATGTATTCCCCACATAGGGAAAGCAGAGGTGGTATCACTGCAGCAGTGATAAGTAGTGTGGACAACAGTAGGTTGCCACAAGGTAAGAGGATAGAGCTACAAGGTTTGTGAGACAAGGTTGGAATAAGATGTAAGAGTGAAGTACTCACTCAGTGTCTATGAGATGACGACTGAGGAGTAGTGGTGTGATGGTGCATCTTACATAGTGGGAGTAGATATGGTTGAAGTGGAGAGGCAACTCTAGAGTACAAGGATGCCTAAGTATGTAGGGGACACATGTTGTCCAGAGTGCAGGTGGTGTGGGAGTGTAAGTAGTGACTGGTGTGTCATGTGTATGTAACTATGAGTAAGAAGTGAAATGGAGAGGAATGTTGAATGATGATATGTGCTGTGCTGGGCTGAAGGGAGAGAACAACCACAACCACAACAATGCTGGAGGGTGCAAGTCATAAGATCCTCTAGACACCAAGGTAAAAGGAGTTTTAGTAGTTAAGGGTGATAGTGCGATGTGACTATGGTGACAAAAGGGACTGCAATTCTTATAACAAATGGGCAATATGGCGAGATAAGGAAAATGCAATGCAAAGGAGAACACAATGCAAAGGAGGACATGATAAAGAACTCAACACAATGGAGAATTGATGCAATGCAATGGAGAATGTGACTGGACACAATGCAAAGAAGAAGGCAATGCAAAATAGACGTGACTTTTCACTTGGAGCTCAGACAGAGAAGAGAAGTCAAATTGTGGGCAGGGGAAAACCTCCTCCTTTTTGATGGATGATGCACTATCTAAATACAAGTCTAGCCCCAAGGCTGGAGCACAACAAATCACAACAGAAAATTTACAGTGCAGGGGTAGATCATAGGGATATTTGAAATGAATGGAGTCTGGATGTGAGTGAATAAAGTATCATGCTATATCAGATGAGCAAAAGCAGAATAGTGTCGATTGCACCAAATGCTGACTTCACAACTTGTGCCTCCATGGTTACTTTGACTGGTCCAGACTGTGCCTTGGCCTATTTGTCCTATCCCTCATCAGCCAACCTGGTATTGTTTCCTGATGTCTACACAAATGAGCAATTAATGTGACTGTGGATGATTGTTGTGTGCAGCATGTTAATGTCACTGTGTTCACCTGATGTTGCTGATGGTCATTTTCTGGTGTTATGTGCATGTGATGCTCATCATCTCCTCCCAACCAAAATCTTGACTGTCTGCAGTCAATGCAGATGGACACAAGACACAGCCAGGAGGGATGACTTGCAGGGTGGATGGGGCAGGCAGAGCAAATGAATGAGTGGACAAGGGAGAACAGCAGGGGGTGTGAGGGTGAGTATAGAGACGCTCTCCAAGGCACAGCAAGGCATGACACAGATGGGGGGTATAGGGCAATCATTGTTGAATGTGGGGAGCCAATGCTGGCAAAGGGGCAGAATGTGACTGGGTGAGGATGAGGGACAGGGTGTGGGGCTGTGATGGAGGGTGAGCATAGACACAATGTGGGAATGGGTGAACTGGAGGGGAAACTGGAGTGCAGCAATAGTAGTGAGCAGCAAAAGTAGAGTGGGGAAAAGAGGAGGAAAAGGAAAGAGATGGGAATTTTTTTTTGAAGAGATGAATGGAAGAGAGAGACAGACTGAAAGAAACGAGAAAGTAGTGTAAATCAGGGCTGATCATAGAGGGAATAGGGAAAGGCAAGATAGAGTGGAAATACAGCAGCAGAGAGTAAAAGGGGTGTGATGGAAGCAGAGAATGGAGTCTAGGGTTTTTGTTTTTTGTTTTTGTTTTTTGTTTTTTTTTTTTTGTTTGTTTTGAGAAGTGGTTTGAAGAGAGAAAGACAGAAATGCAAAAGTGGGTGAAAAACAAAAACTTGGAAGGAAGTGGAGAAAAAAATGAAATGAAATGGGGAGGAGGGTGAAAAGACATGCAACAAGTGTGAAGGCACAGGTACTCCTGCCCTAAACCAGAGGGCATGATAACAGTGGCTGTCATTGATAAGCTTCATCAACACCACTGCCTTCATCTGCCACTGAGCAGCCAACATGTCCCACACTTCATCTTCCACCACTACCTCCTCTGACTGCACACTGCTGCACTTGCAAGCACACATGCACACAATGCTCAACAAGTGGCTGCAAGGTGAAGGGCTGTCCAAGGAGTCCTACCAATTGTGGATGGTGGGTGCAGGGTGCCTCTTGGTATGTAATGTGGACAGGCACAGGGGCACACAAGACTAACCATTTGTTATGAGGCACTTGCTTTGGCACCTCATAATGGTTTTGTTTTGTTTTTTTTCTTTTTCCTTTTCCTTTATCTTACTTACTAGTAAAGTGTAGTATTATTACTACAAGTGTGAGCTTAGCTCCACTTTACTTAGTAAGGACTTACATTTCTTTTCTCTATTATAGTACTTAAGTATTTACATACTTAAGTGTGAGCTTAGCTCCAAGTACTATAATAAGACTTATCCTTTCCCCTTTTATCTTTCTTTATTTATTATAACATTTACTTGCTAAGGACTATTACTATACAATTAGCAAGGACTCTCCTTTCTTGCTCTTATTTACCTTTGTTTATCTCATGTTTGTTTCGTGCTTGTGGCTGAGCCACTTATATCACATGGACGTGTACTTACTGCGCATTACTGCGCATTATCGTTTACTTACTGTGCAACTTTACTATACTTAGATCTCCAGTTCTGTATAAATAAGTTGACAGACTGGCAGTCTTAAACCCCAGTCTTGTCAACTTCGCAATCTAGGGATTCTCCTATACCGTGCTTGATCTATGCTCACTATAAACTCACTCTCTCTCTAAGAACTAAATCTAAGATCTCTAAAGTCACACTATAAAGGGTGTCACTAAGATATCCTACATCTCGTCATTCTGGATCCTCAAATCGTCATTGGTGGAATTATCCTCATTTCAATATCATTGATCCCAATCTTCATTGTCATCAAGAACTTCTATTATGTGTATCAAGCATGAATTCAACCTCCAGTTACCAGGAGTATCAATATAGACCTTCCCTAAGACCATCCAATAGGCTGCTCTTAGCACCATTGATATGCAGGGACAGCACCAGCAGTGTGGTGGCTTGGAAGCTGACACTGCCTTTTTCATAGAAGGCATGTGCAGCATCCTGGCACCCATCACTGAAGCAAGCTGGGAGAGTTGGGTGCATGAATTCCTGCCACCAGCACAGCTCATGGAGTGGGCTAGGCAGGCTGACAAGGTACTTGAGCATGAGCTGGAACTCAAGGAAGCTGCCAAACATGAACGCAAGGAGCACAAAGCATGAAAACAGGCAGAGCAGGAGGCACAGGAGCTGGCAGTGTGTGAGGTGCAAGAACATGTGGAGCAGGAGGTGCAGGAGCTGGCAGTGTGCAAGGCATGTGAACAGGAAGAGCATGAATCCAAGGAACACACCCAGGCAGAGTGCACAATGCAGGAGGGAGTGGAGCTGGTGTTGCAGGAGGAGTGGGAATGGGAGGTGGGTGCATCATGCATGGCCAAGGAACACCCAATGGCACTGCAAGTTGAATGGGCATTGTTGCAGGCAGGAGTCAGAATGCATGGGCAGAAGCCCAAGGTTGTGCTGCCTCCACTGCAGTATGGGCAGGTGTGGATACAAAAGTCAGGTGTCAAGGTGTGTGCAGTGGCCCAACAAGTGGCCAAAGGCAAACAACCTGCACCCCCTGAGCTGATCAACATTGATGATGCTGACAATGAGGATGTCAATGATGAGGAGGGCACCAAGGAGGAGGGCAAGGCCAGAGAAGACATGGCTGACCCAACCAGCTCTACTATGTTGATGGCCTCAAAATGCAGCACAGAAGATGCAGATGAGGACACCATGCTGTGCCAATGAAAACATGCATGCACAGGCATGATGACCCTGAAGATGGTTGCCAGTGCAGTCAAGTGACAGGGGTGGAAGTGGACTGCTGTGGGGCCAATGTGTCAGGTAAGTACCTTCTCCACAACCTCTCTGCAGTATGGTTGACACCTCCCAGGCCATGAAGCTGTGCTCCCAGTGCCAACATGCAGACACTGAGTGCTGGTGGCATGAGTGGACAGGGCAGTGCATCAGGTGTGCACATCAGTGGCAACATTGTGAATTTGCTGTACAGCCTGACTGGACAGTCATGACAGGTGAGTCCCTTTATTGGTGTGGCATGATGGGGACACTAAGCCACTAGTCACAGTACCTCAATCACCTACACCACTCTTCATGTGGGGCAGCAGTGAGGCAGCCAGACCTAGTTGCCCCTTTGCATGCAAGCTGTCAGGTTCTGAGGGGCCCCTACTGGAGGTGGGCAGGTACATGGGTGTTGAATTCCTGATGACCCCACCATGCCTGGACTACCAAAACAGCAACATGGCAGAAGCTGCCAACTGGGGGGCCCTTTGGTGGTATGAGATGTGGTATGCTGAACTGGGGCTCCAGCAGCTCTCGATTGACTGGTCCATGCACCTGCTGGAGGCCAAGATTCAGATCATCTGCATGCAACTCATGGAGCAAGAGTGATGGAGTCTGGAGCACAGTGCAATGCATCAGAAGGCAGCAGGGTCAAAAGGCAAGGGTAAAGAGCAGGAGTAAAGATCACTGTGTGCATATTTTTGTTGTCTCCTGTACATGTAGAAAGTTATACAATAAAAGCAAAAGGGTGACAGCAAAGGAACAAGTGAGAGACTTGTGAGTACATTAAAAAAACTGGATAGGGAAACAAGTAAAAGAGAAAGAGAAATATAAGAGACACATTTTTAGTTTCATTCAACACCTTACTCCTCAATGTCATCTAGTGTAGTAGACTCTGTTGTGCTGTTGATAAGTTTGTCAAGTGGAGGCAAGGATATTGTTTGTCACACAAAGTAGGGGATGATGTGAAATGCTGCAATAGGCCCATCAAGAACTGCACTGTTGAGTTCACAGAGTATTTATGCACCTCCTCTGTTGTGCAACAGTACAATAAGAGGTCTGAGGTAGTGGGGGTGCATTTTGCAATTTAATGCTTTTTCAATGGTGGTGTGGTGGATGAGGATAAGGGTGCCATGCTGGAAGTTGAAATTGTGGATAGTCATGTCAAATTCATGCTCAAACCTGGCCACAGCTTCCCATCATGCATCAAATACTGTGGAGTGTAGCTCTGTGAGATGCTCTTGTTGTTTCTGAAGTGTGATTGCTCTTTGAGATATAAGGTCGGTAGTGGATAGAATGGAATCAGGTGGTGGGATGAGATATGTTGCTTCTGTGATATCGAAGGGTAGGATAGGATGAGTGCTGGTAACTGCAAAATAAGGGGAACACCCCATGCACCTATGAATTGTAACATGGTCAGCCCAAAATATGGAGTATGCAACCTGGGACCATTTCGACTGGTTGCCATCCACAGCCTTGAACAACACCTAGCATACATCAAAATGTGGATGCTCAACAATGCCATTGGCATGTGAATTGTAACCAGAAATGCAAATATGTCAGATGTGATACCACTGCACCAAATAGTCAAGTGCTTTGACATATGGTGTGCCATTGTCTGACACAATGTCTGTCAGTGCTCCCCAGCAACAAAGAATATCTTTGAATATCCAGTTGCTGAGGGACTTTGCCATCTCAGAATGTAGCATGCGAAACTCAGGATAATGCATGAGTGAGCAATGTCCTTGTGCAACATACTTATATCCACCAGATGGAGGCATGTGCATGGAATCCATGTACATTTTGGTGAATAAAGGTGCCAGTGTTGCAACTGTTGGAGGCAGCAAGACACTCCTAATCTGCCATAGTTGACAGATATGGCACATCCACACAAACCAGGCTACATCTCGTGGCAATTGAGGCCACCAAAAGTGTTTGTGGATTAACACATGCATCACATAAATACCCCAGTGACTGATATCATCATGTGCAGATCACAGAATGGGTAATTGCTCCTCATAGAAGAGGACTACTTTGTGCTGGCCATGTGGGTCTTTTCACCAGAGTCACCCTGTGACTATGAAGAATTCAGTACAACAATGGATGAATCTTGCATACTGTGCATCATTGACATCAGCTGGGCACTGTAAGTCATCCAGCCATGCACAAATGGCGAGAAGCCACTTGTCCTGTCATAGTGCTGCAGTGTTTCATGGAATCACTTCTGTAGGCACATTTTCCTCATCTGGTTGTGATATTGTCTTGCCCTCTGTTGGGGTTTCTGGTATACTGTTAGCTAACACAGTGAGGAATTGTGGAGTAGTGTGGAGACGTGGGAATGGTGGGTTAATAATATGTATGAAACTGTAAAAGTGATCGATTCAGTCACTGAATTCTTCTTCATCATTGTCCTCTGGCAGATCACTGGGCTGCGAGGGTCATTGTGACAGTCCATCTGGACCATGGACTGCACCAGGGACATGCACAAGTGTGAAGTGAAATGCAAGGATACCAATAATCCACCTGTTGATACTTGCAGAAGGCATGAGGTCTGGGTTGGCTAGCATGCCTTTGATATACCAAGCATCAACTTCAACGAAGAGATTTTGTACACCTATGAGGTAGAGTTTTAATGCACACAACATGCAGAACAAGCCATAGATCTTGAGTTTTGCTTGAGAAAAGCTTGACTCTTGATTGTTAAGCATTATTGAACTGAAATGAGTGAAGTAGTGTCACCCATTGTTCTCTGAATCTTCTTGGCTGAGGATAAAGCTGACTGCAATATGTGAGGTGTTGACTGAGAGGATAATGGGTGTGAGTGAATGATAGTCAATGGGTCTGAGTGTGGGTGATGAGAGAATGGCTTGTTTGAGATCTTCTTGCACAGCTAGCTGCTCAGGACTGAAGATGAAAGGTTGGAGTTTATGAGTAAGCATGGTGAGAGCATGAGGGTGATGTGCAAAATTGTGAATAAGGATGCAAAGGACTCCAACAGTGCCAAGGAACACACAAATGTCAGAGAGGTTGCAACACAGACCCCAATTGGTTATTTTTGTGACATGTGATTCTTCAGGAACATGGCCTTCTTGAGTACAATGGTGTCCCATGACATTGAAGTCTGGAGTGCAGAGCACTGTCTTGTGCCCTGAGAATGTGCCTCCAGCATATTTCATTTGCTGGACTACACAGTTCAGATTTTGGAAATGCTCCCAAATGAAGTGTTGGATGCCAGGATTCTGGGGAATTGTTTTGTATTTGCTGTTGGTGTTGCAGTAATTGGTGTTGGGACCTTTCACCAGTACATCATTGATAAATGGTACTGTGACATGTGGAATTTCAGATTGTAGAATATGAGTAATGTCTTCATGAAAGATAGGAATGGAATTCATCCACCCCATTGGAAGGGTGATGAGATGCAATGTGCCAAATGGTGACTGGAATGTAGTTAGATCTTGTGATGATTCTGTGAGCAATTGCTCATCATAGCCAACATATAGGTCCAATGTTATGCCACAAACCTGACCTGCAAATTGTTCAGTGAGAAGGTCTGTGAATGGGGGTATGCCAGAGTGTTGGATTGTCACTGCATTGAGTGGCTCAAGACTGTGCACAATCTGAAGACTGGTACCATCCTTTTTGATGACACAATACCAGTGAGATTGGTACAATGAGTTGGATGGCTTGTAGATGCCAGCTGTGATCTTTTTGGTAATAAGGTGACATACTTCATTGTAGATACCTGGCAGAATGGGAATGTTGCACTGTACCCAAGGTTTGTGTTCTATGATGGGGATTTTGACTGGTGGGAAGAAGTCTTCTTGGAAATGTCCTCACTTGGAGTCATCCCATGCAAAACCAAAGTGCTGCAAGCACATAAAGTGATGCATGAGATCATGCTTGGTGGGCCATAGGAAGTCACCTTCATGTGCTCTGTCTATGATATTTCTTTGTTTGTTAGTATAGTGTCTGACTGGAATAAATGGTGGAGGATTGTGTAAAAGTATAGGAATCAATGCAAGTGGGTCACCACATATATCATGAATAATGTGAAAGCACAATGGGAGATCAGCCATAACTGGGCATACTTTCTTCACTACCAGCTTGTACTTTCTCTTCCCATACACAGCAACAGTGGAGTCTGAAGAATCAAGAGAAGCAGAAACTGGAAGCATATACAGAGTGGGATTTGCAGTGCAAAAGGTGAAAAATGGGAACAGGATTGGTGCAAATAAATGCATTGTTATATTTGTGATCTCCCTGATGCATGGTCAGATCCTCAAATTGCAAAAACCTGATACTTCTTTTTGGCAAAACTGAAATCAACAGGACCCATGTGGCAGTGTAGGCACAGTCACTGATGACCCCATGTTAGGATCATGGATTGTGATCATCTGATCCTCATTACCAAAGTTGTGCATGACACTTTGTGCTAATATGTCAAATGGTTGTCTGAGTAGGATGTTGTATGTGGGACTGCAGATGACATGAACCTACAAATATAGTGTGATGTCTTTAAATAAAAATAGAACATTACTGGTGAGGCCAAGCAACCTGTCAACTTCACCATTCACCGACTGCATATTTAGGACCACACTCAGGTCATAAATTAGTCCAAGCAAATGGCAAACTTCTTCTGACATCATGATTACTTGGCACCCCAGATCAATTATGCTTTTGATTTGTTGATTGTTGTCAACCAGCAGCAATATGGAATGCAGTGATGCTGACTCTTTTGCAACTATGAGTGAGTCAGGCAGCTGGCCAGGCAGAAACTCTCAAAGGTACACTTTGTATGGGTTGGGGATGATGATTAGCTTGCCACACTAACTAGATGTGACTGCTTCTTCGAATTCATGTAGCATATCATGCACTAGGCGACAAACATTTTCATCAGAGATGGTCTGAGCATAGCCATTGATGATGTCTTTTTTGTCATCCTCCTCCTCCATGTAGTTTGCCACTGCTGTGGGGACCAGATTAACAGGAACTTTCTTCACCATCATCACCTCTCAAGCTTGGTAGCAGACCTCTGGGGTGATAGAGTAGAGCTGACGATGGGTGATAGTTATCAGCATTTCCATAGCATGTTGGAATACTTCTGCTGCATGGGCTTTGTTGTGAATTGGCAGATCTATGTGGTATGTGTTGTCAGGTCTTCTCTGTACAGGCATGACACATGATGGTGCAGGATTGACAGACACAGGTGTGGGAATGGTTGCATCTTGAGCCTGGGCAAAAGGGTGAATAGGTGGACCATTGTCATTTTGGGTTGCTGACTGAGTAGTCTCAGCCTGAGGAGGCATTAACTCTTGAGTCACCTGTGGTGCATGTGAATTAGACTGTTGAGGCAGAGGTACTTCTGGCACATCACATGAATTGTCACCTAATGCTGAAGTCTCTTCCATGTGCTGCCATTGCATCCTGATGGTAGGCTGGAAGGGTACCTGTGTGTGACACAAGTTATACAACTTGTGCTCTAGATTTGTGATATGCTTGTCCTTCAGCAACTGATATGAGCTGGTGCCATTGCTACTGGAGATGTGGTCATTCATCGCCTGCATGTTGAGCATCATCTGCCTGGCACTGACATTTCCCAGGTTTTGGTGATGCCGATTGTTGACACAATTGCACAACCATCATCCTGTGATGCCTCTAGGCACAAATATCCCTGTAGGCAGCACAACTTTTCTGTCAGTGTTCTGACTAATTTTACCCTGTGCGATGTAGTCATTGACAACCAAACATTCATGAATGTAGTGATTTGTCTTGCCACAGAAATTGCATGCATTACCATTCTCACACTGTGGTGCTGTACCTTGTGGCTGTGGTCATGTCACATGTTGGGACTCAAGTGCTCTGGTGATCACCTGAGCCCAAGCATCCATATCTGGTATTCTGGGTGGTTCTATCTTAATATTAGTAGCAGGTGGTGAGGCAGTAGAAGTAGTCACAGATGGCGTCATGCCTGTCACGCAAATTGCTGATGTCATGTCGTGAAGGACATAGTGTGCCGCTGCCTCTATGTCCTTCAGTGGATATGTGTTCTTGCGATCGTGCTGTGGCAGAACAATCTGCAAACATAGAGCGATGTGTTCCCACAAGCTAGGTGGGAAGCCTTTGGCATGGTGGTTACCCTGTTCATATTCTGAGAGTCACTGGGCACTCCACAGGAAACCCACTATGACTACAAACTGGTGGTGGTAGTCAGCAAAGTCACCTAGCAACTGCATACCCAATAGTTGATGTTCTTGTATAAGAAAGGATAGATCTGCATGGGTCCACTTTCAGGTGACCTTGGATACAGGGTATTGTTTGTATATCTCTGCTTTGAAGTCTTCATATGTTTTAGTGGTATCTTTGTATGTCAGTAGTGTCACCTGGAGGTCCTGGACATCTATGTTGACATAGCATTTGGCATGAATCTTACATGTTTGGTTGTCTTGAATTTGAGCAAGATCAAAGTGAAATTCTAGATCTTTGAAGTATTGTCAAAGATTGTGGGGGCACTTTGGGTCAAATTTCGGTGTGGTTCTGTCACCTCATGCAGGCATCATGTACTGAGTTGCCATTGGTGTGATATGAGGTGGTGTATGTAGGAGGGATTGGTGATTGGTTTGGTGAGATGGGGTTGATGTGATAGTTGAGATCAAAGGTGATGATAAAGCACTGGACACTGAGAAGAATGATGTGTCTACAGGAGATGAAGTGCATGGGGTTATGATTAGTTCTTCTTCTGTGAGTGGGGAATATGTGGAAGGTGGTGAATAATGTGATGGACCAACAAATTGTTTGAGTTCATCTCGGAGCGCTTCAATTGTCAATGAACTTGTATGTCTTCACAAATGAAGGTTGTAGTGGTGTCTAGATGTAATCTTGACTTGCAGTCCCTCATGGTGGGCTCCAATATGATATGTGCTGTGCCAGGCTGAAGGGGGAAAACAACCACAACCACAACAATGCTGGAGGGTGCAAGTCATAAGATCCTCTAGACACCAAGGTAAAAGGAGTTTTAGTAGTTAAGGGCAATAGCATGATGCAACTAGGGTGACAAAAGGGACCACAATTCTTGTAACAAACAGGCAATATGGCGAGATAAGGAAAATGCAATGCAAAGGAGAATGCAACACAAAGGAGGACATGATAAAGAACTCAACACAATGGAGAATTGATGCAACACAATGGAGAACATGACTGGATGCAACACAAAGAAGAAGGCAATGCAAAATAGACATGACTTTTTCACTTGAAGCTCAGACAGGGAAGGAGAAGTCAAATCGTGGGTGGGGGAAAACCTCCTCCTTTTTGACAGATGATGCACTATCTAAATGCAAGTCTAGCCCCAAGGCTGGAGCACAACAAATCACAACAGAAAATTTACAGTGCAGGGGTAGATCATAGAGATATTTGAAATGAATGGAGTCTGGACATGAGCAAATAAAGTATCATGCTATATTGGATGAGCAAAAGTGGAATAGCATCGATCACACCAAATGCTTACTTCACAACTTGTGTCTCCATGGTTACTTTGACTGGTCCAGACTGCACCTCGGCCTATTTGTCCTATCCCTCATCAGCTGACCCAGTATTGTTTCCTGATATCTATGCAAATGAGTGATTAATGCAACTGCAGATGATTGTCACATGTGGTGCATTAATGTTGCTGTGTTCACCTGATGTCACTGATGGTCATTTTCCAGCATTACATGCATGTGATGCTCATCAATGAATGAATAGGAAAGGCAGGTGGTTATAATAGCTATGCATAGTGGAGAGCAGAGAAACTCAACAATTTTCTGTTGTGATTTGTTGTGCTCCAGCCTTGGAGCTAGACTTGTATTTAGATAGCACACTGTCTGTCAAAAAAGTCCAGATTTCCCCTGGGCCCACAATTTGACATCTCTTCCCCATCCAAGTCCCTTGCAAAAAAGCATGTTCTGATCCTCCCTCCATGTATCTCAAATTAAAGCAAGCATGCATTCCTCATAGGTCACATCTATTATTGTGTTGCATTCCCTATTGTGATTGCATTGAGTTGCATTCTCTATTGCATTGCATATAGTCTCCTTGCATTGTGTTCACTATTCTCCCTTGCATTGTGTCATGTTCTCTTTACCTTGTCATATTGTGAACACCATATCTTGGCATATTGCCTGTTTGTTGCCCTGGTCATGTTTCTGATTGTCACCTTATATAGCATCATGCTATAGTGTTTATTGCACTTAACTACTAAACTCTTTACCTTGGTGTCTAGAGAATCTTATGACTCACACCCTCCAGCAATTGTTGTGGTTGTGGTTGTTATTACCCTTCAGCCCAACCCAGCACATATCAATGGCAAGCTGGCCAGCTATGTGTGTACTGGAACAGATGAGAGACTCAGAGCATAGCATGCAAATGAGAACACAACCAAATGAGA
Source organism: Albatrellus ellisii (assembly GCA_003314395.1). NCBI lineage: Eukaryota > Fungi > Basidiomycota > Agaricomycetes > Russulales > Albatrellaceae > Albatrellus > Albatrellus ellisii. Next base: position 17,188 of record QLPN01002510.1, on the reverse strand, counting down.
TTTAGAATGACAGGAGCAGGATACTGTAAGATACAGGAGACTAAGCTAGGGATCCTGTATACTATCTGATCCTTTTTATAGTAAACAACCCTATATCATGGAATATTCTGGTAGGGTAAATATAGCACAAGGCTGTGTCAGTGCTATGGAAATGTTCCAGTGATACTGCACATGGATTGGTAAGTAATGATGCTGTGGCACAGTAGCCCTGGTAAATGTAAGTAAGAGAAAGAAAATTGTAACAGTCCTAGCATGGAGTCCCTCTGCCTCATTTGTCTTGCCATTGCTCAAGCTCTCAGTACTGAGCTTCCAGACAAGATGTAACAATCCAGATCTGAGGACCTGTCAGGAATCATTGGGGTGTACCATTTCTTTTTCTTACTTCTATCACTAGCTCCACTTGATCTGCTCCACAAGCATGTGGAAGTGGAGTAGCAGAGAGGGCATAACCCCTCTTACTGTACTTATATCTGCTTCATGTGTTGACAGGAGCATGATACCAAAGTACTGAACCACTTACATTTTGTCATAGTACTTTAGCTAAACCTCCTTTGTGTTGACGTGTAAACACGTACACCCATATATCTTTTGATTGGCTCCACTCTTTTCACACACCACATACTACTCACACAAATACATACATATATTCCTTTTATGAACACGCACTCTTACCCCTTGGTCCACTCATACCTCCAAGGCTATTCACACTCCACACCCTTCTCCAGGACGATGCACGTCCCTCTCACTTAGGTAGTTGTTGTTCTTTACTTACCATCTCCACTCCAACCCTACCTACTCAACACTATATAAGATGGAATCCTACTATACACACTTCTCAGATGTCTCGCACATTGTCTGAGTAAGTTCTCACCCACTACCATCACACTCCAGCCTTCTCACTTCTCCTGCAGCATCTCTCTTACCATGTCATGGTGCCTACTGCATCCATGACTACTATTACTGCTGCAGACATGTTGTCTGATATCCCACTGCTGCTCAATATCATTGTCATCATAACACTTCTAGTTGCCTGCCCAAACCTGCACTCACACTTTGTTCTTGCTTGTACTATCTCATCTATCAGTTGTGCAATAGCAGCATTGTCTGGCTATCTTCCCTTTGTGTTTGCCTCAGAGTCTCCTTAGAATCTGGTTATAGGTGTTTAGCTGTTCCCATGTGCCAAACCCTGACACTATGTTTAGCTCTTTCACTCCAACTCAAACCAACCTGTAGGATATACTTGTGAGGCACATGCTGGCCAGCAAGGTCACAAGAGTATGAGAGGAGAAGGAAGAGGATATAAGACAATACACTTAGGATGAATACATGCTAACAAGTGGATATCCCAGATGTATAAAGCTAAAGAACTATGAACTACAGAAGTGCCCTATATATACTAAGAGGGTCAGTGCACAGACCATGTACTGTCACTGTAGGGCAGGCATATGTAACTAAGATGTGCAGCATCTGCAAGAAGTATCAGTAAGCAATGCTCAGCATTGCATAGCATCAGTAAGCATCTGTGGGAAATGTAGTCATAATAGTATAGTAAGTGGCCTGATGACTAAACAAATATGTGTCATAGATAATCATGATAGGATCTACTACTGATCTGATAAGATGAGATAAGATATCTCTAGTAGATCTTATGTGATAAGAGTAAAAGAAATTGTAAAATGAAAAGAAAGATAGTACATTCTGACAAATACCCCCCTTCTTAGGGTGAGGTGACTTTATGAGCAGAGGAAACTCCTGTGGATCTGAAACCTTTCTCTTGTTGATTTTCACCTATCTTAGGATGCTAGACATACTGTTGAATTCTCTGTGTGTACTATATACCATTCATTCAGCTTCCCTCCACAATGCACATTACACACCATACACATACTTCTTACATAATGTGCTCCACTCCTTGGACTGCATATATATCTGAGCACATTCTCACTCCACCACCTACTCCATGACAATGCACGTCCCTTCATACATAGTAACTGTTGTATCTCACTTTCAATCTCCACTACAACTTTACCACCATACACTATATAAGATAGGACTCTTACACTACAGCCTCCTCAGATGTCTTACTACCTGTCTGAGTGAGTGCTCTCTCTACCCCACTCTTCACTCTCTTATGTCCTCCCTGCAGTGTATCTGAACCATGTTGCCCTGCCTTACTGCATCTGCAACCTCTTATTCTCTGCTGCAGTCATGAGACTGCCTGCCACCATAGCTCTGCTAGGCTTCTCATACCTACTATCTCTTGCATACATCCTTGCTGCTGTTATCTTCCATAGCCTGCACATACACATACTTCCATATTCTTATCTCTTTCTATCTTTACAGTTCAGGCTCCTCTCTAACTCTATTTAGCCTTTACTATATCTTCTTTACCTTGTCTTTGTCTCACCTCAGCACTTCTGCATGTGTTGAACACTCTCTGTCTTCTGTGTACCCTCTACCCTCTGGTACACATCTTCTCTATCTTACAGATGTGGTAGTTGTGCCCTCTCCTCTTGTTCTGATGGGCTTTAGCCCTTCTCTCAATCTCAATCTATTTTGGGCTTGATGCCTACTTCATTTATGTCATGGTGTTTGCTTCCCTAGCTGTGCTGCCCAATTTCAACATCTCTCCCCTTTGTGTATTGTCTAGTGAGTCAACTTCTTGAACATCAGCTAGAGAGATATGTTCAAGGATCAATTGAGCTGCTTGGTCTTTGGTGTTGACTATGAAGTCATTATCTCTGAGATTGACTAATATGATCTTTACTGGTCCATGATAGTCTGAGTTGATAACTCCTGCTCCAATATGAATGGAATTTTTGACAGCCAAACCACTGCAAGGTGCAATATGTCCACAGCAGTCTGGTATAGCCAGGGAGATTTGAGTATCAACCACCTTTTGACTATGTGCAGGAACAACAATTTCTTCTGCACTGTAAAGATCTAATCCAGCAGCATGCTCTGATCCTTGAGTGGGTAGTGTAGCCATGTCTGAAAGTCATTTTACTGGAATAGAACAATGTTGAATAGACCTAATAGTGGTGGGATATGTTTGGTGGAATTTGTTAACCAGCTTGGGTACATTTTTGATCATAATACATGCTGGTTCCCAGGAATTTCATCTTCTGGGTAAATTGTCCACTTGATAAGGTATGGGACATATCCATGATGTTTTCAGCTGTTTAAGATCTTTTCAACTTCATATTGTTTGAAACATTGTTCTTTATGATGGGAGGAGGAGGTTTTATGACTTGTTCTGGAATATCATTTGGAGAAACAGGGAGTAATTTGATGCTGTGAAACACAGGATGAATTTTCATGGACTTGGGAAGTGTTAATTCATATATGTTGTTTGAAAGCACCTTGGTGATTGAATGAGGTCCAAGTCTTTTGTGATCCAATTTCTTAGGTGGTCATCCTGTTTGTATGTTAGATGTGTCTAACCATACTTTTTCTCCAATTTGATATTGGGGAGTTTTTCCTCTGTGTATATCATAATATTGTGAGTGCAGGAGTGGGCAGGTGGCTAGAAATAAGACAAAAGGCAAAGGATATATTGTAGCCATCCACATGGTGGATGAAGGACAGATGCAGAGAGAGAGGAACAAGAGCAGAGCCACAGAGTAAAAGAGTGTACCAGACATGAGGGTACAAGACTAGAGTAGAGCCAGAGACAATGATGGCAGAAAAGATATAGACAAAGGTATAGAGTTGTACTGGAGCTACAAAGATGATGACAATGAGGTGACTGAAAGGCAAAGGGGAAGAGCACAGCCAGAAAGAGACATAAGAGCAGAGCCAAGATGATTAGATGGAGATAAGAAGATATGATGAGGAAGATTAGATGTAGATGAGATGATAGTAGATAAGATGGATAAGATACACATGAATAAGAGAATATAGAGAGGATGTGCTCAGTGGCACAATAAATATGTGAAATCCAACAAATATTTCTTCACATCATCAGCCACTTGTCTCAGCACTGATTCTGCATCTTCCCTCATCCTTTTTAACCCTTCAACAAAATTTTCTACTGAATTGATAGTGGACATCTTGCCCAGTTCAAATCCCATCTGTGGATTTTGTCCATAATTCAACATAAATGGTGAGTATTTGGTTGTGGCACTATCTCTTTTGTTATAACAGAATTCTGCCATAGGTAACCAATTCATCCAATCTGATTTATAATGGTCTACAAAAATCCTGAGATATTGTGCTATCTCTTCATTGATTCTTTCTGTTTGACCATCTGTTTGTGGATGATAGGCTGTAGATAAGGCTGTTTCAATGCCTAACAACTGATTTAACTCCTTCATCATTTTGGAAACAAATTGAGGACCTCAATCTGATAAAATATTTTCAGGAAGTCCATGATGTTTCCAAATGTTGTCTCTGAACAGTCTTGCTACTCCTTCTGCTGTTACATCAGATGTTGTGAGCACAGGCATGAGCAGACACATAGAACATAAGATAAGGCAGTGGTGATTGCTGCAAGAGCACAGTAAGTGGTGTGGCAGTAGAGGCTGCAGAGTTGTGAGAGAATGCTGCTGTGGAGTTATGGTCAAATGCCCGACCCTGTACATGTGCTACTACACTTTGTAACAGAGCTACAATACTTTCATAGCAGAGTTACAACTCTACAGTAGTCATAACATCTCCACATTGTGCTATTAGCACTTCACTTAGACAAGGCCTGGTAGCTCAGTGGTTAGAGCACCCACCCAGAGTAAGGGAGGTCCTTGGTTTGAACCCAAGCCAAGTCACTATTTTGGCAATTGTATATTCTAACAGCTGCAGGACTGAGTAAGTGTGGAGCTGAAAGTAGTGGGGATGTACTCAGTTAGACATTGTATGAATGTCTAAGGAGACTGCAGAAGTGGGGATGTGTCTTATGTAGTATATGTGGGATAGAGTTCAGAGCGAGAATACATGTTGTAAGAATGTGATGAAGGAGATGTATGTGGGCAGTGTGTGTTAAGATAAGATGTAGATGCAAGGACATAATAAAGACATCTATTATGTCAGGCCACCATTATTTTCTCTATTTTTCTCTTCATTTTTCCTATTTTTCTTATGTCTCTATTACCATAGATCTTACAATTGCTCCTGATCTACTGAAGCAATTCCCACAGTCATGCATTCCATTTGTTCATTGTTAACAGCCAATGAAGCACCAGTCATCATATCTCTGATTGGCCCATTCTATATATATTTATGATTTGTTTTCTCATTATTACTGTGGATGTTCACCAATCCTTCTCACACCTGCTGCAGAGTATCACCAATCACTCTCACAGTTACTGCAGAGCATCAGTCAGCACTTATGCATCCCCTCTATTATTAGGTATGACATCATTACTATACTTTCTCATTCTCTGGCCCTATACTGTACTGCATGGTGTGAGGCCAATGCTACGTCAAAGCCAAACAACAAAGAAAAACTAAAACAGAGTAGATAATTGCACTTAGACTAGTGGATATCCCAGATGTATAATCAGTAAAGTAAGACAAGAAGAGACTAAAGGCTACTGCACCTAGCAGATATCCCAGATGATCAAAACTGGGGATAAAATGCTAAGTGGACTACTGTATTTATAGTACTGGAATTAGTGCACAAACCATGCTATACACTATAGGGCCAGAGTATGAGAATAAGAAGAGATGAGGTCATAGCTAATAATAGAAGGGACACATCAGTGCTGTACAATAAGTGCAGCAACAGTGGGAACAATAAGTAAGCATTCTGCAGTCAGGATGAGAACAATAAATAAGCTGCTGCAGCAACCATGAGAAAAAGAGTCATAACTACTTCATAATCATGCTGATCAGGGATCAGACAATTGGTGTGCCATTGGTCAATAAAGACAAACAAATAGAATGCACAACCATGGGAATCACTTCAGTAGATCAGGAGTGATTATAAGATCTATGACAATAGAGACATAAGAAATATAGAGGAAAATGAGGAAAAATAAGAGAAAAATAGGAATGGCCTGACAAATACCCCCTTCTTATAGCGAGATGTATCAATGAGCAAAGAATGGAGATGAACATGCATGGAAAATATCTTCTTCTTCTCCTTCCATGGATTTGAAGGGGATGCCAGCAAAGAGTGACAGAGATAGAGGAATGATGGAGGAGGATTTGGGTGATGTTTTTAAATCTTCATATGATTTGGGAGTAGCAATTCCATCATTGTCTTCATCTGTAATGTCATCTTCATCTTCAATAATGCCAAAGGGGATTTCCTCATATCCTTCATCTAGAACTGGTGGAGTGGATGAAGGTGTATGTTCTTGAAGTTGTCAAGCATAATGTGGTTGAGCCATCAGCTCAGGTGAATATTCCATCTGGTAAAGGGACTAAATGTATCACTTGAGGATTCTCTTTGTGGTACCTCTTGAGCATATCAGGAGCATCTTCCATCAATACTGAAGCAGGTTTCCAAGAATTCTCTTCTGTAGGGTAGTCCCTCCATTTGACCAGATATTGAACTTTACCACAAGAGAGATGACTATTGAGAATTTCTTCAACTTCATATTCTTCAACACCATTCTTGATGATAGGAGGAGGGGGAGGACAGATTGTTGAATATATATCATACATCATCTACACTATTCCTTTTTCACTCGGCATTCCTCCTTTATATTTCCTTACACATATGTACATAACATTAACACATTACTTCCTTCCCACTTCCCCACACCACTCATACTCCAGACGACACATGTCCCTCACATACATTGTCACTCTTGTACTCTAGAGTTACATCTCCACTTTAACCTTATCTCCACTTACTATATAAGATACACTACATATGCTACATACCCTCAGTAGTTGTCTTACAACAACACTGAGTGAGTATTCTCCTCTACTGTCTTATCCTCCTTCTCATCACATCACTGCAGCTTCATACATTGCATCGTGGCACATCCCTACTGTCCACACCTAACCTACATGCTGCAGCAATGCTCACTTCACTCCTCCCATGCTGGGAGGAACTGTACATGTTGTTGTTTATCATAGTTGCCTGCCATAGCCTGCATGAACACAGATTTCTCTTTCTATGATGACATCCTTGATGTAAGGGTGAAGTTTGACAACATGGAAAACAGGATGAATCTTCATTGTCTTTGGGAGTTTAAGGCAATATGCATTGTTGGACAATACTTTGAGTATTTCGTATGGTCCAAGATGTTTGTGATCCAATTTCTTCATTGGTCTTCCTGTGTCAATGTTGGTGGCTTCCAACCAAACATTGTCTCCAACAGCATAAATAGGAGTTATTGTTGATGATCCTAGCTGATCAATATCCTCTTACCCTTTTGAGTTACTCTACTGTACACACACATATACCTTCACACATATGCATACATACCTTTCATACAAATAGGTTACAATGTCATCATGTACAAATAAGAATTTTCTTAGTTCTCCTCTGCACATGGCCTGTCATCAACAGTTTTACCCCTATGTTCATCATAAAACTTCATATCTTCTGCTGCCTTCCTCAACAACACCTCTGCATCTTCTCTGATGCATTTGAGCCCCACTACAAACTTGTCCACTGAGTCAATCTTGGTAGATGTACAAGGTTCATTGCCCATTCAAGGATTTTGTCCATAATTCAGCATAAATGGTGAATATTTTGTTGCTGAATGAACATGATTGTTATAGGCAAATTCTGCCATTGGTAACCAGCTTGCCCAATCATTTTGTCAATAATTAATGAAGAGATGGAAATATTGTTCAATTTCTTGATTTATCCACTCCATTTGACCATCTGTTTGAGGATGATATGCTGTGGAAGTAGCAGTTTTAATCCCTAGTAAACAATTGAGTTTGCACATTACTTGTGATGCAAATTGTGGTCCTCAATCAGATAACACTTTCTCTGGAAGACCATGATGTTTCCAAACATGATCTCTCATGAGACATGCAACTCCTTCTGCCATGACTGTTTCTGTAGTTGGGATAGCATGGATCATTTTTGTAAAACAATCAACAACAATAAATATGGAGTCATTGCCTTGGCTTTCAGGTAATTTGACAATAAGATTTGTAGAGATGATCTGCCAAGGTTGTGATGGTATCTCATTAGGTGTTAACTCTCCTTGTGGTTTCATGGGGAAAGTTTTTGTCCTTTGGCATAGATCACATCCCTTGCCATACTTCTCCACATATGATGCCATGTTTGGAAACCAGAAATGTCATTGACCCATCTCCAATGTTTTCTTGTAACCAGGATGTCCTGCAAGTGGTGAATCATGGCAGGTCTTCATCAGATTGGCATACATTGTTTCTGGAATGTAGAGTTTCCCATCATAAAAGAGCATCTTCTTATCATCTTCACTCCATTGTGCAAACATTGCAGTCTTCCTCAAGTCTGCATCTAACTTGTCCCATATGATATAGTTGTGGTCATCCTTTTGAGCATCCATGATCTTCTTTATAACAGGAGGGCTGAGTGCTGCAAGTGAAATTTTGTGTTTGAAAAATTCTGGTTTGAGCAAGATGACATTCTTGTTGTCATCTTCTACCCATTTCTTATGGTCTGGATGTCTCAAGAGGAGATCAGGGCATACATTGGTAGCACCTGGTTTGTGGACCATATTGATCTGGAAGCAAGATAAATAAAGTGACCAATGAGCTTGACAACGATTGAGCTTTTGGGCTGTCATAAAGTATTCCAGGTTCTTGTGGTCAGTGATCACTTGAACCAGGTGAATGAAACCTTCAAGGTAGTGATGCCAGGCCTCCAAGGCACACATGACAGCCAACATTTCCTTGTCATAGATGTCATAGTTACACTCAGCAGGAGACAAACCCTTACTGAGGTAAGCAACAGGGTGCCACTTGTTATCCTGTTGAAGCTGTGAAATAACTGCACCAGTAGCATAACTGGAACTATCCACTTCAACTCTGAATGGATACTGCTCATCTGGAAAAACTAAAACCAGTTCAGAACACACAGCATCTTGCAAATGAGTGAAAGCCAACTGCTGTTCATCATTCCAATGCCATTTGACATCCTTCTGCATGAGCTCATTCAAGGGTTTAGCAATATTGGAGAACCCAAGGATAAAATGATGATAGAAGCTGCAGAAACCCAAAAAGGAGCAAACATCATGAAGGTTTTGTGGAATTAGCCAGTCTTTGATACCCTGTACCTTGACTGGATCCATAGCAATCTTGTCAAAAGAAATCTTCAGGCCAAGGAAGTTGATAGATGTCTGTTCAAATTCACATTTCTCTGGTATGAGATAAAGTTTGTTATCTGCAAGTATTTGAAGTACTTCCTGTGTGACCTTCTGATGTTCTTCCAATGTTGCTGTAAAGATCAAGATGTTGTCCATATAGACCACCACAACTCCTCTGGAGATAAGACCTCTGAATAAGTGGTTCATCATTGTTTGGAAGGTGGCTGGGCTATTGCAAAGACCAAAGAACATGACAAGGGGTTCAAACAAACCCTTGTTAGTGATGAAGGCAGCCTTCCATTTGTCACTGTCCTTGATCCTGACATTGTTGTAGCCCCAACAAATGTCCATCTTGGTAAAATATTGTGCCCCACAAAGATGATCAATCAATTCTGAGATAAGAGGAAAGGAAGAGGATAGCTATTCTTGATCATCATATCATTGAGCTTGCAATAATCTTGAACAGGTTGAATATCTCCAGATTTCTTTTTGATAAAAAAGAAAGGTGATGCCATGGGGGATTTTGAGGGGCAAATATGACCACTTTTCAAATTCTCTTCAATGAATAACTCCAATTGTTTCTGTTCATCCAGGGAAAGAGAAAGATTGTAGACTTTACCAGCAGATGGTTTGGCACCTGGTTTAAGTTTAATCACATGATCCCAAGGTTGTCTTGGAGGAAGAGAATTGAAGGCTTCTTTGTAAAATACCTGTTTGAAATGATGATATGCTTTGGGCACAATATCTTCCTCAACTTCTTTCTTTCTGCTTTGATGGTGAGATCTTGGCTAATGTTTTGAATGGATGCCTCCATTTCCTTTCGATCTACCATGACCATCAATATCTGATCTCCTTCTTCAGCTGTAATCTGTTCTTTGGCTTCTTGATGTATGGCCCAATTTTGCTGCTTCATCAGCTTCTTGTTTGACTTCCATACTTGTCTATCAGCCTTGAGATGTACTTTGCATCTGCATGGACATCTGGTGAAATGTATTTTTCCCTGTAACCAATCAATTTCAGGGTTATGGATTTTCAACCATGATTCACCAACAAGGACATTCTTTTTGCCCAAGTTGCAGATTGTGAAAGTAGCATGTTCAGTATGGCCATCAATAGTCATAATGAAATCAATCATTTCTTCAATAGATCCTCCTTGATTGAGTGATCCATCAACATTGTATATGGGTATTGGTTTTGCAAGTTTAAGTTGTTTTTCTTGACAAATTCTTTGTCAATGTATAACCCAGTTGCCCCTGAATCCAATAGAGCATCAACTTCTAAAATGGCTCCAGTATCCACCATTTTGATTTTGAGTTTCATTTCAGGGAAACTTGTAATGTTGAATGTTGTATGGATGTATTCCTTTTTCTCGACAGGAGGAATAACCTGTTGCACTTGAGGCTTCTCTTCAGACTGAGAGCAAGATGGAACAATGTGTGTTACATAAATTTGTGTACAAGCATTGAGATGATCAACATCTGTATCATCAGTCTGAAGCCTAGAGAACCTATTGTAGGATGGTGAACTTGTTGAAATTCCTATCTCATTCATTCAGCTCCACTCCACTAACACTACTATATGTCCTTATTACATCTTATCTAACTCACTTACACCACTATGACCACATTCTCACAACACAATCAACAACCCACATTTGAAACTCCACTTAAAATCTAACCCACATACACTACATAAGTAGAATCCCCACTTTCCACTACCCTCAGATGTATTTTACTGTGTCTAACCATGTTACCCCACTCTGGAGCCTTGGCTTCACCACTTGCCACCACATTTTCACTGCAATCAACACTACTGTCTTCCTTCTCTCTCTTGTTGGCTCACTCCTGTGCAGACACTTGTGCTCAGTTCCTGTCCAACCCAAAACCCAACTGTTGTGCTCCACTCTTTGAGCCATTCGGATCATTCAGTCTAAGACCATGTGCCTGAAACTCCTTCTGCATCTCAGCCAAGAAGTCTGCCTCAATCAGTGCACACATTCCTTGAAGGGTCCTTGCATTCCCCCTTCTTTGTTGTCCTTGTGGATGCCTTGGTTCTGGACACTCTTGTGTGAAATGTCCTTCTTTCCACAGTTGAAACAGAGTTGAGGGCATGGTCCTCTAGCCCTATCAACATCATGGGTTCCCCAGCAGGAACTGCAGCAGGAGTGAATTCTCAATGAGGAGTAAAATTCCACTGCTGTCCTTGGGGTCATCCATATTGTTGCTGTCCCTGTGTCTGCCTTCATCCCCACATTGATCTGAAATTCTGCATGTCTTGCCAGACATATGCCCTGACTCTAGCTCCTCTAATCCAACCATCCAGATCACCAGGAAGTGGTGTTTCCACATAACAAGACTGGAGAAGGGAATTATTCATTCCCTTTTTGAACAGGGTGCATAACACACCATTGTTATATCCAGACACTGTTTTGTAGAGGAGGAATTCTGTAATATATTCCTCTATGTGTTGGGTTCCCTGTGAAATGGTGGTCACTTTTGTTGTGCTGTTTGTTCCTCATTATGATCTCCCAAAAAGTAATCTTTATCATCATTAAGAGATCATCGAAATCTTTGAAAGGTTCATCATGTCTCATAGGCTCAGCCATATGTGCTTTGATCTGTCATAAAATGCCTTTCTTCCATTCTTCTGCATATCCTCCTTTGATGTAAGACAGTATGACCATTACTTTGTCATTGTCTTGATATTCTGGGTGTGCACATAAGACTAGATATATTTGATCCAGATATGCTTGGAACTTTTTCTTGTCTCCATCAAAAGGAGTTGGTTCAGCGACATGTACTTTGGGGAGGTGGACCTGGGGTGGGAGGCCTGTTCTGTGTCCTGAAGAGGAACCTCCTCCTTTTGCTATTTCCAAATGGTTCAGAAGATTTGCCACTGTCTCCTGTTGTTGCTGAAGCAACCTCTGCTGATCCTGTATCATCTTCATCATCTCCCCAAAATTCAGTTGATTGTGCTCTTGATCCATTCAAGCAGATGCTGCAGACAGAGGTTGAAGAGTTGCTGCTAAGGCTGTACCAAGACCTTCTATGTCTGATTCCAAGTGGAGGGACATTGATGGTTCTTGATCTGCTAAACTCTTGAATTGATTCCTCAAGTGTGATTCTGGTTCTTTGCTGTCTTCTCTGTGTTGTGGAGGGGGCTGCTGTCTCTGACTCCAACTGCTCCACTGGTCTTGTGACAGATTGTCCAATAATCTGTTGGATGATTCAATAAGTGTTCCTGTACTTCTGTAGTTGAGTGATGTCAAGTCAATTGCATGCTCAGTCATATAACAGAAGCATTATATTGTTTAATGGAATGCACAGATAATGAGGCAGACAAACAAGAAGACCATGAAAAGTTTGAAAAGCAATATGTCTACCCTAGTATGTAGATGTTTCTGGACCTCCTGCAATATAAGACATGAAGTGATGGTGGGGATTAATATGAAAGGCATGGTCTGGATGAGTTGCTAACTCAAGTAAGACAGGGGGCAGGACAAGGGTCATTGTAATACTGATACAACAATTCCCAGAATAAAAGATGAGGGTACATAACATGATACCTCCTGTCTTGATTCTTCCAATGCTCTGACCTAGGATCTGGAAACAACCAGAGTGGAAACCTTTCATAGTTTGTCAAAGCAAACCTTTGACACTGTATGATGATGTGCATGTGCCAAGCTAGAAGGCAATGGCAAAGATGGAGGTGGACAGTGGAGGGACAAGTAGTGGGAAGAAGCAAGTAAAATTTGACACTTAGACCTTGATCTAAGAGTTGCTCTGTTCTAGAGCAAGTGTGAGGGGGATGAAGGTGGCATGTAGAAGGGGTGGGTGGTCCCTGAGCTGTCAAAAGACCCACACTGTTCCCAGGAATCCTCTGATCAAAAATGGTCCTCCCAGAAAGTCCATGATTGTGTATCAATCTGTCCACTCCTATGGTCCACCAGCTGTGAGCTGTGGAGGATGTTGTGGGGCATGATATGGATGTGGAGGGGTTGAACACTGTAATGTCCAACCAAAAGTTGAAGGGTGGAAGATGGTGAGCAGAGGATGTAAACTCAAGTCCATGGGCTACAAGTACACTCACTCTCATGCTTTTTCCAAATACAATGCTGGCAGAAGTGGAGGGGAGGATGAGGGAAGAAGAGGTCATGGTAGAAATGGACTTGTTCATGTTTGGGTTTGTGAACAAAGCCTATGGTGTAAAAGGGGTTACAGACAAAGTGCAAGTGGAAGCACCTGTCTGCAGGGAAAAGAGGAAAAGGAAAACAAAGAGGGTGGTGGAGGAGGGAGTTTTGATCAATTGTGAGGCTGACACTACATTGAAGCCAAACGACAAAGAAAAACTAAAACAGAGTAGACAATTGCACTTAGACTAGTGGATATCCCAGATGATCAAAACTGGGGATAAAATGCCAAGTGGACTACTGTATTTATAGTACTGGAATTAGTGCACAGACCATGCTATACACTATAGGGCCAGAGTATGAGAATAAGAAGAGATGAGGTCATAGCTAATAATAGAAGGGATGTGTCAGTGCTGCACAATAAGTGCAGCAACAGTGGGAACAATAAGTAAGCATTCTGCAGTCAGGGTGAGAACAATAAATAAGCTGCTGCAGCAACCATGAGAAAAAGAGTCATAACTGCTTCGTAATCGGGCCGATCGGAGATCGGATGATTGGTGCGCCATCGGCCAATAAAGACGAACAAATAGAATGCACGACTGTGGGAATCACTTTGGTAGATCAGGAGCAATTATAAGATCTATGACAATAGAGACATAAGAATATAGAGAAAAATGAGGAAAATTAGGAGCAGCCTGATACATGGTATGTGCATGCTTTTATACACTATATACACATAGGACTCCTAGCAGTTTATTCCCCAGTTCTGATCATCTGGGATATCCACTAGGTACAGTAGCTTCTCTTCTTTCTTGTTCTACTTAGCTGATTATATATCTGGGATATCTGCTAGTCTAAGTGTGATTGTCCTTTTGTTTTAGCTTCTTCTTTGTTGTTTGGCTTTCACATAGCATTGGCCTCACATATTAGGTATGTGGTGTTAGACTTCTTGTGTGTACTATACTTTTTGCTCAGCTCTTCCTCTTCACACATGCATTACCTACATTACCTACACATGAACACTCACACCTACTTTATGTCCTCAGACTCCCACTACATTGGACTTCCACCCACACTTACTCTGAGACCCACCTACTTTACTGAGATGATGCACATCCCACCATACTTGGGCACTCTTGTACTTCACTCCACATTCTCCACCCCAACCTTGTGGGGTGAACACTATATAAGATGGATACCCTACTGTACAATCTCCTCAGATGTCTAGAGTGAAATGCTAACCTGCAGCAGTAAGAGTAGTCATGGGCACAGTAGGTGCCATGACACAATAGTGGGAGAGGCTGCAGGTGATGTGAGGAAAGGTAAGATGGAGGTAGTTGGGTACTCACTCAGACAACATGTAAGACATCTGAGGAGTTGGTAGTGTAGGGTGCCCATCTTATATAGTAAAGTAGGGTAAGGTTGTAGCAGAGACGATAAGGTAGAGTACAACAGTTACCATAGTGGGAGGGATGTGCATCATCCCAGAAAAGAGAGTGGAGTGTGAGGTGCTCAGACATGTAGGGAGTCTGAGGAGAAGATGTATGTGTTGTATGTGTGATATATGTAAAGTGTAGGGGAAGCTGAATGAAAGTATGGTAGCATGCACAGTATCTTCAATATCTCCATCTTATACTCTTACACTTCCCTGCAGCATACTTTAACCATGTTGTGTCACCTGCTGCACTCACAACTCTCTCTTGCTCTTGCTGCAGACATGTTAGCAGCTCTCTCCCCACATGGGGACACTATCACATTAATATTATCAATCATCTTGTTTGTCTAGGCTTGCCCTAGCCTGCACATACATGTGGGAGGTTGGCCAAATGAAAATGCATAAATCTCTAACAGTTGTTGCTATTGTGTGAATCATTTTTGAAAAACAATCAACAACCATGAGAATCAAATCATATCCTTGGCTATCTGGTAGTTGTGTAATCAAATCTGTTGATATTATTTGCCAAGGATGCAATGGTATTTCATTTGGAGTCAATTCTCCTTGTGGTTTTGTGGTTATTGTTTTCATTCTTTGGCATATGTCACAACTTTTGACATATTTTCCAACATAAGCAGCCATTCCCTTCCACCAAAATGTTCTTGACACTATTTCCAGTGTCCATTGCCCTGGATGTCCTGTGATTGGAGTATCATGACATTGCTTGACAACTTCTGCTCTACAACTGTCTGGGACAAGGACAAAGTCCTTGTACATTAATAATCCTTGTTTATTTTGTCCCCAGCCAGCTATGATAGCTGTCTTCACTTTGTCTGTTGATAACTCTGACCACATCTTGGCATCCCCATCTTTCTCTTGTTTGTCTGCTATTCTTTGAAGGAGTGGAATATTGTTTGTCAAAATTGCTTGTATATGATTTGGTTTGGTGAAAAATTCTGGTTTAAGCAAAATGGCATTTTCATTGTCATGATTCACCCCCTCTTTATGATCAACTTGTCTTGAGAGGAGATCTGGCTTGGCTGAACTCTTTCCCAGTCTGTGGGAAAGGTGGGAGTTGAACATAGAAAGAAATAGAGACCATTGAGCCTGGCAATGGTTCAATTTCTGGGCACTCATAATGTACTCTAGGTTTTTGTGATCTGTAAGGATCTTGACTGGACTATCTGTTCCTTCTAGATAGTGTCTCCATTGCTCTAGTGCATGTATAACAGCTACTATCTCTTTGTTGTAGATGTCATAATTCCTCTCTGCTGGTGATAACCCTGTGCTGATATATGCCACTGGATGCCACTTCTCATCCTCTCTCATCTGTGAAAGTACCACTCCTGTAGTGTACCCTGAACTATCTGCTTCAACCAGATAAGGTCAATGGGGTTCAGGAAAGACCAAGACAGGTTTAGAGCATAATGCTGTCTTTAGGTTTTTGAATGAGTCTTTTCGTTCCTGTTCCCAACACCATTTGCTATCTTCTGTAAAAGGGCATTCATGGGTTTTGTGATATTGGAAAATCCTCTGATAAGGTGACAATAAAAATAGGAAAAGAGCAAACTTCTGTAATGGAGGTTGGTGTGGGCCATTCTGCTATCCCTTGAACTTTGACCGGATCCATTGTAATTTTGTCAAAGGATATTTTGAGGCCAAGGTAATCAATTTCTGTTTTCTCAAAGTCACATTTTTCAGGTTTAAGATAGAGTTTGTTGTCACATAATATTTTGAGGACTTCTTCAACTATGAGATGGTGTTCTTCCAATGTTGCAGTAAAGATGAGGATGTTGTCCATATAGACTACCACTTTGCCCTTTGTGATGAGTTCTCTAAAGAGATGATTCATCATAGTCTGGAATGTTGCTGGGCTGTTGGTAAGTGTTACAAGGCACTTGCTTTGGCACCTTGTAATGATTTCTTTTTCCTTTCTTTTTTCTTTATATCTAACTTACTATAAGTGTAGTATTGACTACAGCTGTGAGCTTAACTCCAACTTATAGTAAGGACTCATTTCTCTTCACTTTATAGTACTATAAAGACTTATCCTTTTTCTTATCTTTCTTTATTTATTCACATTTACTTGCTGAGGACTATTATTATACAATTAGCAAGGACTCATCTTATCTTGTCATTATTTATCTTTGTTTACCTCTTGTTCATTTTGTGCTTGTGGCTGAGCCACTTACTTATTCATGGATGCATCACAGGTCATGTGACATTGTTGATTGCTGTGCAATCATCATCGATCCATGAACCTTATTTACTTGTGCTATCTCCAGTTTTGTATAAGTAGTTGAAAGACTGGTGGTCTTAAACTCCAGTCTTGTCAACTTCACAATATAGGGATTCTCCTACAACTGCACTTGACATAAGCTTGCTACAAACTCACTTCATTCTAAAGAACTAAGTCTAAGATCT